>APFE030932095.1:54469-148967 GCA_000404065.3 Pinus taeda | reverse complement strand
AAAATTAATTATCATTATATTATGTATACTGGATCACTTCAGATTAGTCATGAGAAGGGAATATCTCTACTAATAATTAACCTATATTAAAAGTAGAATTTGATATGATAAAGGTATTATTCAATTGTTAGGGTATCAATATATAGTAATCAAATGGGAACCAGTGTTACTATTTCTAGGGAAATTAGCACTTGTAAATATTAATATAGATATTCCTCTTTTCATGGCTAATCTGAAGGGATCTAGATTATTTTAGTCCTTACATTTAATAATATACATAGATCTATTAAATTTATATTAATTAGTTACACTATACATTAATAATAAGATTAATACTATAACATTATTATAATAATACTTATAATATTAATAATATTAGTTTTATTAAACCCTTTCAATTCGAACCATTATTTCTAGCATTTCAACATATAATTCCTAGCATTTTAATATAAATATAACTCAAACATATTTAACTTTCACTTATATAACAAATAAATATTAAATAATATTTTGGCATAATAATATTATATAATTAAAATTGAATAGTTAAATCTAGTCGTTCTTCGTCATTTTAGCCGTTTATTTAGTCTGACCTAATATAGCCGTTTTTTCAATATAACCGTTTTTTAGTCAAACCTAGCCGTTGGATGATCTGCTCTCCCTATTTATTATGCAACCATGATATGGTTCTTCAACTTGTCTTGACGATGAACCACACTAGTTGGTTTGAAACGCGTCGACAATTGTTCTATCATATGATTTACACCGAAAAACTTTTCTCATAAAGAAGAATTATTGCTTGCATAGATTGATCACCATAACTTTATATATAAAACTCATTGAACATTTCCCTTCATTTTGAGGATGTTAATTGTTGCTACAAAATCTAGTAGCCCAGTGTAAAACCTCTAGGCACTCTAGGTCTAGGGCAACAATGAGATCGGCCACCACTGTCACCTCAGTGGCTTCTTCCTTGTTGTTTTTTCATTGGATGTTATCCCCATAAGGGAGGCTTCCCCAACAAGACTTAGAGGTAAGATGACTAAGAGACTATAAGTCAAATGCTTTCTAAGGAGTTAGTTAATTTATACACCCAAAAAAAAAAGTTTTCAATAAACAAAGGTTCGGGGGTGACAAATATGATGGGTTGAGGGAAACGATTGGCTCATCCTAGGGGTGCAAGATAAGTCCTACTTTCAAGTTATTTTCCTTATATATTATTCTTATGAATTAGGGTTTTAGGTAAAGGCACTTTTTACAACATGCAAAACTTACAACAATAATTGAAAATAGCCTATTAAGGGTGTTATTAACAAAAGTTCCAAAGGTTATTGGTTTTTGTAGCTCAGACAAGTGTTCTAGTCTCTATTGATGTTTATGAGGCTAAAGAACGCATGAGGATAATTATCTCTGTTGAGAAATCAAGGGAAACTATATTAGGGTGATTCTCTCACTTTGATCACTGCTTTTGATGTTCTTTTACTTAACTTGATGTACTTGTAGTTAGATTCTCCTTTTACTTTATTATTATTGTAGTGACCCACCTATAATTACAAACAGAATGTGAATATTAACATGCATACGGAGCATTCATATGATAGCTACATATGCATGAACCACATGTATTGCACGAGTATATATATTGACTAATATTGGAAAATAATCTAAGTGATGTTAATAAATCAATTATTGAAGTAAATTCCTAACTCACCATAATATAATAAATATATCTAGTGGGACCTTTGATATATACCACTCGTATATATCTATATATGATTAATCCTTTAATCAAAAATATATATATGCACAAAAAACAACAAAATATAAATTAAATTTATTTGATTTATAATTTAATTAAGTACATAAAATAATTTATTTAGATGTTAAAATAAAGTGAACTATTAAAATCTATAAATAAAACAATTAACATATTCACAAATATTATATTAACTAAACAAAAACCATAATATAGAACTTATATAATCAAAATAAAAGTAAATAAGGCGGCAAACCTCAAATCCACGAGTCACATAATAATATATATATATATATATATATATATATATATATATAAACACACACACACACACACACTTTAACGCAGGGAAGATAGACAAACTAAAATCATAAAAGACACTGCAGGTGGCAAGTAATGGAGAGGAGTCGAGAAAATAGTATGCATGGACAGTGCAAAGATTGACACAATAGAATTGAGCATATAAGGGAGTCGAGGAGGCCATAACAACGGAAATGTTTTTGGGAGTTTTAAAAAAACATGAGGAATTTCTAATAGAGTCACTACAAAGGAAAATTGAGCTAATTATTCTTGAAGTTTTGGGCACGGGGGTTAGAGTACCTCGAAATTGAAGTACTTTGGAGTTGGGTATTGAGATTGTGCTCAGTTTGGCAAGGAGATTTGGTCATTTTGGTAATGAGAGCAAATTTGGAGCTACAACACCTCATGATCAACTTCAAACTTGGAAACTAGGTAAATGTCTGTGTATTAAATTGGTGAATTTATGCTTAAAATTGTAGCTATTAAATTAGGGGCTTTGATTTGGTAATGTTATTACAATTATTATGTTCTTATCATCAAACAACTACCAAACTATGAAGATCAATGAGACAAGAGGACACAAAATATAGGCTACTAGCCGAGGCCAAAACCTCTCCTCTTGAGGGGCAAACCCACAAGAATTCTTCTCTTCTTATAGAATCTTCAAATGATGAATTCCAAGACCTAAGACCCAAGACCAAGACTCCTCCAAGACCAAGTCAACTTTCTCCTTTTGATGAGCTTTTCCTTAACAAAGTCAACCCAAGTAAACTTGCTCTAAACTTAAGATTTCAACCTCTGCTTCAAATTTTCGGTTGTTTCTTCAGGACTGCAATTTTTTACCTCCACTGCAGAAAACCTAGCTCACATGCATGGGTGGAATATGGTGAAATAGAATTCTTTCCTCCTTAGCTTGGGGAGCTGCTTCTTCCTTAATTATTCGGCTTGTAAGATGGTCCTTTTTACCCCTGTTTTTGGCCTCCCAATATGACTGCAATTTTTTTGTCTAGTTGCAACAGCTGATGCCCTAACTCTTTCGCACGTGTGAGAGATTGTAGCCCAAAAACTCATATATTCATTTTCACTTTTGTCTCCTTGTTTCTCCTCCTCCTTCGCTCTTTTTAGATCTCTTTTTCTTCCTTCATTGAGCTTGATTGATGGCACTTCAAATGAGGTCAAGCTCCTATATACATAGGCTTCTTGTGAGGTTGAGTTTCCCTTCATGAGGCCAACTTGTCATCTGTAGGCTGACTTCTCTTCTTGTTGGCCGCCTTAGTCTTGGAGGAGGACATTTGAGTCTTTTGACTCTAAATAAATTTCTTTTACATGATACAAAGTGCCCAATGGGGTCTTTCATAAATGCTAATGACTCAGTTGACTTCTTGACTCTATGACAAATCCTAGAAGCACTCAATGAGTGCTTGACCAACCAATAAATTGACCTTGAGCATGAAACCCATGCTACAAAAATAATAATAATATTTTTTCTTTCTTTTTACAATATACAAGAATAAAGAGTACATTTCATATTTATGAAGAAGTAACCTAGTTACATACTTCAACACTCCCTCTTAACTAGGGAGGTATTCATCATATATACAAGGTACTTGGACATTCTCATACTGAAGAAATCTCATAAGTTGAGTCAAATTGGTAAGCCATCTCATAAGCTATTTATTCAACTTATATCGGTGCATCTCATCATATCAACCAACATTGTCACATACCAAGGCCTTGACTAACAACTCTATCTCTCCATAAGATTAAAGCACAATGTTGGGGAGACAAATGATTTATATACACCTTCATTGTTGTCTCTCAAGGCACATACCCCATCCAGATGTTCACAAGGTATGTCCTTCTAAGACCATTCCCATCTTGGATTTACACATCCTCATGGAATTTCCTCTTTGACTACTCTTACCTATAGGATGCCCTACCTCATCCTCAAAGAATGATCAGAATTTAGATGCTTACCCAATCCTCCATTCTTTCTTCATAAAGTAGACAAGAATGATGTGTCTATTTCTCCCTCTCAACTTGGGAGGATCTACTCATTCCTATAAAAAGAATATACAAAATCTCCCTCTTAACTAAGGACTTGTTAGAAATAGCAACCATCTACTCTTTGGTGGAGATCATGATACTATCAGCTACTTGTAGAGCTCCTCCTTTCAGCATCATGTCTTGGATGAACTTCAACTTCTTCATCGTGGAGCCTTCTTATAGAACTTCTTCGTAGGGCATCGACTATCTTCTCCATCACTTCCCTTCAATGAAACATAGTGTTGAACCAATAGTGATGTCATCCTTTTCTTCATCGAGAAGTGACCTTCTAGTCCACATCTGGTTATCCTTCACACAACTACCTCTTCCAAATCATGTTTCCTTCATGATCTTCCATCCAATCTCAAGAGTAATAGTTGTAAGTGACATTCTACAACCTTCTTTTGTTATCCTTGTTTCAACCCAACCAGATGCTTTCTCAAAAATCAAAATGAACATTTAATCAAAGTTACCTCTTTATAATGGCCTTTCATCATGACATCAGCTTCTTGCAACATCAACATCTTGCACATGTATGAATCCATCTCCAAGACATTCATTATCAAGGTTTTTCTTCTACCTTTTTCAGGGTCTTCATGCCTTCTCCATGGACATGTCATAGCTAATCCTTCTTGTTATCAGATTTTGATCACTTATCGTGACTATAGATACATCTTACACGAACTCTTCTTTCACCTTCTTCACATATTTCTTCCTCAGGAACTTCTATACATGGTTCCTTCATCATGGGAACCATAGTTGCCAACGACCTCATATTCTTCATGAGGTCATATTCTATTGATTTCATCTTAGTCAATATGTAAAAAAGTTCAAGGTACATTGTATTCATACCTTCATGTATCTTCCATAATGAAGAGTCCCTTCTTCTTCATTCATGCTCATGAGATAGAGCATTCAACCATTCTATCTACAACCATATGATGACATTACTTTATCTATCTATTACCAAATATATACATACCTCTTCCTTCATGTGGTCATCTAGAATTTCTTCTAGTAGCTTCCTTTCCTTGCTTGAAGATGGAAATTCTTCAACTAATTTGACATGTTGCACATCTTTGTCACGATACCTTCATCCTTTTAACCAGTGGATCCCACACAAGGTGGAATGTAGACTATCTGTGAGACACTTCTTCTAAGTAACGGAGAATCTTTTAACAAAGATTATAATGGAGAATCTTGATGATCCTCGTTTTGCAAATGTTTCTTTCTAATGATGATGAGGTGTGACAAACTTTTATCTTCTTATCTTGCTAGATGACTTGCTTCAATCATTCAAATTGTTACTCTGGTTATCTTTATATGCTTTCAATGAAGATGCCATGAGCTACTTCCTTTCTATCATGTACTATGATTGCTTCAACCATATAAACTTCTACTTCTACCATCTTTCATGCTTCTATGATGATGTCATCTCAATCTCTATTTTAATGCATCCTATCATACTTGTGATGCTTTCCATCATGACTGCTACAATAATTTCATTATCAATCATAGTAGAGATCTTTTACTTCCTCCTTCTTCGACTTATTCTTTTCAGGTTCTTCTACTTCTTCGGTGACATGGGCTTTATTTTTTTCCTTTCTCTTCTTGTTGTCCTTCTTAATTTTGGGACAATTCCTTTTGAAATGCCCATATTCATTACATTCATAGCATTGAATATTAGACATGTCAATTTTCTTTTGAAACTTCTTTCGAGATTCAAACTTCCCAAATTTTCCTTTCCTCCTTGCCATAGTTGCATATGTTTGTGTTTGTTCATGTGACCCAACATTGTTCTTTGCCTTCAATTTGGTTTCTCCAATTTTGCATAATGCCTGTAGATCATTGAATGGGGTAGTTTCCTTCTTTCCATAGATACTTGATACAAAGTTGCCCCATTCATCAGGTAATGAATTGAGCACAATGGTGGTCATCTCTAGATCAAACATTATTTCTCCTAGCTCTTGTAGTTGATCTCTTATTTGAGATACCCTCATAAGGTATGAGCCTACCCCTTCTTCCTTTGATACCTTCATCTTGTATAGCTCGTCTCTTAATGCTATAATTTCTCCTGCACTACTTACAGAGAACAATTCTACCAGTTTTTCGTAGATCTCTTTTGTTGTCTTCAACTTTGCTACGTAAGGGATGAGGGAATCCTTGATTGACTCAATAAGGATTCTTTAAGCCCTTATTTCTCCTTTCATGTACTTCAATGGTGCTTGAGAATACCCTTGAGAAGGTTTGGGAATCGATCCTGTGACATATTCACAAACTTCATTTTTTATGAGGATCAAATCTATTATCTTCTTCCATGCAAAGTAATTCAATGACCCAACAAGTTTGTTGTTCTCCTTGCATAAAGAAGTCATTGTATATTGAGACAAAAAATATAGAATACTTACTTGTCAAGTGAAGATGCTCCTTTTGATGATGATATCTTCAACTTGATGCCTTCTTGATGATGTTGACTTCTACTCCTTTGTTGTTGACAATTGAAGATGTCTCCTTGATGATGATGTTCTTTCTTCAAAAGATAATGCTTCTTCTTTAAGATGGGGAGAGGTGATCTTCTTCAAGTATGTGATACTTTCTTCAATGTGAGGGAGATCACTTTTATGATGAATTGTGTTTTCTTTCTTCCTGTTGTCGCACATAATGTCTAGGCATCATGACAACGGCTCAGATCGGGGGTTGTCACACTATTCCCCAATCACTTCGTTTGAGTTGTCTCCCTATAGCAGACTAAGGGGGGTAGACCTTATAGAAATGGGATGAATAAAAACTAGTTGGGAACCAACTAGTTTCGGGAGACACAACTAAGCAACCAATACTTGTTTAGATTGTAGATATTTCTACAAATATAGCTCTGATACCATGTAGAAAATTTGTGATAGGTTAACCCGATAATGCAATATAAATATAAGCATAATACTATAACCTACTTCTACTATCAATTTGTGGAAGCTTAAATATTGAGTTGAACAATATAACCAGAAGAAGAAGAACCAATGGAACAATACACATGAAAATACTTTGGGGAAAGCCTCAGCTAAAAACCCCATACTATTGTATTATCATACATGGTGGAAATATATAGGAATTATACAAAGCCTTAACTCTCACAGCTAGCTAGCTCTCAGTACAATCCTCACAAATGCTCACAGGCAATCTTGGCTTCTCTCCAACCTTCCTCTCTGCCCTCCAAGCTCCTATTTCCTTGCGTTGTTCCTTGTGGATGATTTCCTATTACCAAGTGGATGATATCTTCTCAAAACTGCACAATCCTCAAGGATTTATCCTTGACTGCATGTATGAGTTTTCTCCATGAGAAAACACATGCAACTGAGAGTACAATGTCCTTGAACATTAATCTCAACTGGGTCTTTCTCAGAATAGACATGCATGAGTTTCTGATGAGGGAATCTTCAATTAACTGGAGTAGCACTAGTTGAGTGCATTAATGCATCAACTGACTATTAACTTACTATTAGTTCCTCAAATAGTTTGGAACTAATTTAACTAGACTTAACTAAGTAAACTGATTTAATTAATTACAACTCAAATATAACTCAATATTATATTCTTAATTTAAGGGATAACTCTTGAATGACTTCAGAAAGACTTCTAACTTGGATTTCTCCAACTAATTAATTTAAAATAAATTAGTTAATTATTTCCATGTAGCTGTTAAGACTAAATTTGATTTTAATTCACAATTTAATTCAAGGAAAAATTAAATTGGAATATTCTTGTTTCCATATTTCAACACTCCCTCTCAACAAAAAAGGGATTATCTTCCACCTTGATCCTGTCTATGGAACTCGAATTTACACTTTGACAATGCCTTTGTCAAAATGTCAACATCTTGCTCCTTTGTCAAAATATACTGCAACAACATGATCCTCCTCAACCTGTTAAAAGCCGCAGGCAACAAATCTTGCCTTATGCTTCTCCACACTACCATCAACAACTTGCTTTACCTTGTAAAGCCAATGGGAACTCACAACTGACTTGTTCTCTGATCTCATAATCATGTCCCAAACACTGTTACGAACTATGGAGTCATACTCCTCCGCCATAACATCAACCCAAATCAGCTACTACACTGCTTCCTCAAAGGAAGATGGCTCGGTCTCAACACATTCCCTAGCAAGGGCCATGTATCCAGTGTACCTCTCAAGTGACCTCCTCTGTCTGTGCTGAGAAGATGGGCTCCCACATTCTCTCTTGCATCCTCCAACAATCTGTCAGCTTCTCTTGTGCACTTTCGTCCATATCTGGAAGACTCTTCTTGAGTGGATGTCTCCACTCCTAGAACCTTTGCATGCGGCTGCTCCGCATTAGTCTGAGGCTCCTCCTCCTTAGGAACCAACAGTTCCTCCATAGCCTGTAGTTGTAGCTCCCTCTCAAGGGAAACTCGCATGGCCTTCTGCTCATCAAACTTGAGATCTCTGCGAACCATTGTCCTCCGATTGGTAGGAAAGTACACCCGATAGTTGTGAGGTGTATCAGTGTACCCCACAAATATCCCCAACTCTGTTGCCGGCTTAAGCTTCTTCTGTGCATCCTTTTTCACATGGAAATATACCGATGAGCCAAAGATCCTGAAGTGACCCACATCTGGTCTCTTGCCGGAGAAAGCTTCCTCTAGTGTCTTCATCCCAAGTGTGTGATGCGGGCTTCTATTCTGCAAATAGACCGATGTGTTGCATGCCTCAACCCACAAGTGAAGTGGTAGGCCTTGGTCATGCAGCATTGCCTGTGCTGCCCCTACAATAGTTATGTTCTTCCTCTCGGCCACCCCATTCTATTGTGGATTATGAGGTGTCGTCAACTCTTGTTTAATTACTTCCACTACACAGAAGTCCTTAAACTCTTGAGAGACATATTCTCCACCATTGTCGCTTCTCAAGGCCTTGATGTTCTTCCCTGACTCTTTCTCGACCAAAGCTTTGAACTCACAAAACTTTGTGAAAGTTTGGTTCTTCTTCTGCATGAAATAAATCCAGCATTTACGAGAATAGTCATCAATGAAAATCACATAATAGTTTTGCTTCACTGTGGATGTCGTCGAGAATGGTCCACACAAATCAGTATGAACTCACTCTAAGATAGCCTCTGCTCGACTATCTCGATCATGAAAGGATCACCTTGGTGTACTTTCCCAAGGTACAACCTTTGCATGTGTCAACTTTCTCAAGTTTACCTTTGGGAAGTCTTGTAGATATCTGTTGCATTATCTTCAAAGCCTTATGATGCAAATGGCTCAACCACCTGTGCCACAACTCGCCAATGTCTTGGCTTTGCACCAATTCTGCTTTCGTACTCAATGCTGCACAATCATCTACCTCTAGTTTATAGAGATTCTTCACCTGAATCCCTATCCTCTTGGTTTGACCCATGGCTATGTGTCTTAGGAATGCCTTTCCTTTACTAAAGACAACATTGTAGCCTTTTCCTCCAACGTCGCGGCCGATACCAAGTTCTTCTTCAGTCCATGCACATACATCACATCTGTCATGGTGAGATGAGCTCCATGCTCCCTCTGAAAGGCAACCATGCCCACTCCTGAAACACTATACCTTTCGTCGTCACCCATCTCTATGCGCATCTTGAGGTCTTTCTCCTCCAAGGCACTGAATAAATTTTTATCACCGGTCATGTGGAATGAGGCTCCACAGTCAAGATACCAGACACAGGCCATCATCGATGACACCATGCATGCGATAAGGGTAAAGTCCATTTCGAACTGAGAGGCTAATGTCTCACATTCCGATCCTTCCGAGGGTCCCTTCTTGGACTTCTTCGATGGGAAATTAGTCACATAATGTCCCATCTTGTGACAATTAAAGCATCTTACTTTAAACATGTCACCCTTCTTCCCTCCATGAGAAGAAATCGATTTGAAATGGAAGCCTTCCCCTTCCCTTTCCTTGCCTTACTTGCTAAGGCCATATTTTCTTCATCATCATTCTTGGATGAAGAACCATCTCGTGTGCTCCTCCTGATCTCCTCCTGCATAAGATCTTACCACAGTCATTCCCAATCCGACAGTTTCTCCCTTCCATTCACAGAGTCCTGATAGCTATTCCAACTCTTTAGAAGGTGAAGGGGAGCTAGGCTCACCATATCATCATCGGCAATATTTATTCCCATACTGCTAAGCTCATCTCTGCAGGTGGTAAGCTTGTTCAGATATGTGGAAATAGTATCGCCCCTTTTCCATCTTGATTCTTCGAAGCTTATCCTTGAGCACCAATTTCCTCTGGTCGCTACTGTTCTGGTAGTGGTCCTTCAATGTCTTCCACATTGGAAATGGAGTATCCTTCCCATGGAGACTCGAGACAATATGGTCTCGAACTCCCTCAAGGATGATCCGTCTCGCCTTTGCCACACACTTCTTCCACTCAGCCAACTCTTGTGCATTAGTTGAAGCTGGCTTTTGGATTTCTTGATCAATGATTTCCTTCAAGCCATTGTCTTCTAATACAACCTCCATTCTATCTTTCCATGCTATGTAATTCGAGCTACCTTCCAAGGCATACTCGAGTCTCCAAGCTCCTATTTCCTTGTGTTGTTCCTTGTGGATGATTTCCTATTACCAAGTGGATGATCTCTTCTAAAAACTGCACAATCCTCAAGGATTTATCCTTGACTGCATGCATGAATTTTCTCCATGAGAAAACACATGCAACTGATAGTACACTGTCTTTGAACATGAATCTCAACTGGGTCTTTCTCATAATAGACATGCATGAGTGTTTGATGAGGGAACCTTCAATGAACTGGAGTAGCACTAGTTGAGTGCATTAATGCATCAACTGACTGTTAACTCACTATTAGTTCCTCAAACAGTTTGGAATTAATTTAACTGGACTTAACTCAATAAACTGAGTTAACTAATTACAACTCAAATATAACTCAATCTTATCTTCTTAATTTAAGGGATAACTCTTGCATGATTTCAAAAAGACTTCTAACTTGAATTTCTCCAACTAATTAATTTAAAATAAATGAATTAATTATTTCCAAGTAGTTGTTAAGACTAAATTCGATTTTAATTTACAATTTAATTCAATGACAAATTAAATTGGAATATTCTTGTTGCTATATTTCAACATAGATTGCGCAAGATTTTGAAGGATTCAATTTTATTTGAGGAAAATGATACCAGTGCCTTGTAGAGTCAACTATATAGTGAAGCAAATAAAGTCCAAGTAAATGACGGGAAACTGCTAGTGAATGATTCGATTGTCTTATATGAAGATGCAAAACTTAAAGCTATGTGAAATGTAGGAACTTGGTTAATTTTAGTTAAATGAGGGCCTAAAATATGAATTATTCTAAGTTATGTTGTGAATGTTATTTAATTTAAGGCTAAAAAAATGTGATCTTAATGTGAAAGCAAGTACTTATACCAGCAATGTGAAATGTAAAATCTGCATAAGCAATTACTGAAACGTACAACATGACTGGAATGTAAAATGTTGGAAATAAAACACTTAATATACAGAAATCCATTTGCATGAAATACTCAATCCAAGATCATTTGATGCATAAGTGAAACTAACTTAATCCTTCTTGAATGAGTATGTAAAAACAAATGTGCTTCAAAAATAAAACTAAGTGTTTAAACTTATATTACATTCAATGAAATATCAGTGTAGTAATTTGCTCTTAAAATAAATGTCAATGCCAACAATATATTTTAAACCAGTAATCCTATTACCATGCAATATTCATTTTTTTTCTATGTATGACAACAGAAACTTTTAAATGACAAATTGATATCTACAATTTCTGAAAATTTCAGAGTTTAACTATTCCTAATCTAGTGATGCATTCGATCTTAAAACTCGGAAAATTACTAAAAAAAACAGTGAAATAATATTCAGAAAACATAATACAAAAGTTTTTGAAAATAATTATATTTCTGCGATGTATTGCAATGAAAGATGCAAACTAATTTGCTGCTAAATTTTAGTTAACTAAAATCTATGCCAGTTTTAGCCTTGCTTTCAATCAGATAAATCAAATGAGAAAAGGTTGGAGGGCGTGCACTAGTCAACACTCAGGGGCTTGAAGACACTTGGAGATATGCTGCCCAAATCACTAAAAATCTTCCAATTCCAAATGCCAAACTCTTAAAAATATTTTTGAGAAAATTTTGTTTAAAAACTTGTTAACTTTTTTTATGGGAATTTTATGGAGAAAATTTGTGAAAAAATATATGATGAAAGAGGCTACAAGGATGAGAAGAGAGAGGCTGAAAAGGGAGGCCAAGAAGTGGACTGGAGATGGCTAGCACAGGGCCTCAAGGCCCTAAAAAATTTGCCCACGATCTCTCTGAAATTTCTCTTCAACCTGCAAATAAAATGGAGATGCCCTTCAGGGCCTAGATTTGTTTCCAGAATCCACAAAAATCACCTGCAATCATCAGATCTTTTCTTGCACAAACAAAGGATAGAAACCCCCAAAGCATGTATATACAAAATATGAAATACCCAAAACCCTAATGAATTAAAAATTTGATATTTACAAATCTAGAATAATATTCTATAGATCTAGCATATCTGTAGATCAGAGCCCTCTATTAGCCAGATTTAAACAATTTTGCACAAATTTAGAAATAAATTGGAAATTTTAAAGAGGCACAAGCCTAAGAAAAACCCTTCAATTAAAATGTTTTGTAAGACGACTTCAGAAATTAAAAACGTTGAGCTCTTTAGATTTTGTGATCTAAGAATCAATTGATCCAACTGAGGATTTCCCCAAACGCCCAAATCCTGAATGATAACTTTTGCGCACTTAGATCTAATGTTAGATTAATAGAGATTAAAAAATAATCATAAGATTATCAAGCAATAGAGATACCTATTATTTCCCTCAAATCAAAATGAGATTTTAAAAACCCTGAAATCTATGCAAGATACCTGTGCACAGATCAATCCTCAAAGACTATTAACCAACAAATATAAATAAAAGCAACAAAGTATTAAGAGAAATATTACCACGTAAATCTGAAAGAGGAACACCATGGTCTGAAACTCCAAAGTCTTTGTGTTTTATTAGCTAGAAAAAAGTTACAAGAGTTTTTTAGAGCAAGTACACGATTCAAAAATCGGATCCAAATAATGGAGAAAAACCTCTGATTTATAGAAAAATTCTCTAACAGCTAGTTGGCTTGATCTCCGCAAAAGTAGTCTCAACCATTGATGAAGATCAAATGATCTTTTAATCATCACCATTGAAATAAAGTTTTTTTGAGGAAATTCAAATTTAACTTTTAATTTCATTTTAATTAACTAAAAAATGATTATTTTGAGTTAATTGCCACAAAATGTTGACTTTGACTTAACTACTATGGCCCAAGGGTTCAAAATATCTTGAAATTTTCAATATTCCCTTGGCCCGTGACCTCCAAAAATTAAAAAATTTAGAACCCATGAATTTTAAATGTTGGAGAATTTATTTTTTCCTAGAACCTAAATTAATTAAATTTCGAGATTTAACATTTTAATTTATTTTAGCTAGAAATTTTAATTAATTGATTCATAAGGGAATTATTCATTTTTCCAACCCTCTAATATTTAGCCATGGTGTCTATCTATGAGGGACCATGCATTAATTTTTTTTTACATGAAATATTACATTTCTAACCCATGAAGGGGGAACGTCCGTTCATTCTAGACCCTCAACGTTACCCATTTATGCGACACAAAATATGATCTAGTAGACTAAGTGACTTGTAATAAAATAATCTAACCAAATAGTTAGAATTATTCCCAAATCACTTTTATATAGACCCAATAAATAACACTAGGACTCATTTAAAATCCCGACGACAAAATCCACCCTAGCTTTGGGGTGAGGCTGGAGGGAAAAACTTTACCGATCATCCGTGTTTAGAAACACACATAAATCGATGAAACAAAAAACCTCCTAGGATATAAGTCATCATCAGAAAAATAAATTTGTCTAGGGTGTTACATACATTTGTCTTACTGGGATCATTTACATTACAAAATACAGAATGGGTTTACAAAACTCGAGTGTACATATAGCTGATAATGATAAATCTATGGATTATCTGAGTGCTCGAACATGATGGAAATCCACGCACGAAAAAACGTACAACTATGGGGTAGTTGACATGGAGTGGTCAACATATGGCTCTACTTGGGTACATGTTGCTTCATCAAAAGAATGTGAGAATCCAGAATCTGCAACCAAAGAAGACACAGAATGTCATAAGTAGCGTCCGTCCAAATATAATCCAAAAATTATCATATAACATTATATAAAGTAGAAGCTCTGTAACAATTCTACAAATGTGAAATGTAAACTTAATCTAAGAATATAAATAAAATGCTAAAATGACAAGGTGTAGGGTTATAAATACAATACAAATGATGCCCCATGGCATCAAATGTGTTCAATATAGTGCATACTGAGCATTTGCCTACTTTCTGGAAAATCCGTGGGTTGTTTTTTGGATGTGCCATGCCCAATCCTACATATCGTAGGACTATGTCTTATCCTAAAATCGAGCTTCTCTCGGCCATCAGATGCATCAAGTCGCTTCCTTTTGTTTTTCTGCTTTTTCTCTTCTTCTGGGTGGGTTGTGATGTCAACAATGAGACCACTATAGATTTCATGTCCTGATCTTAAAGATTTTTGGACGAAAGATTTGAAGAATCTGAAGTATGCCCAATATTATTAATATACTCCGTTAATGGTGATACATAAGCTCGGTCTTCCTTAACCAAAGTCGACTTGTCCTTAATGGGAAAAGTAACCTCCTTACGATGAGATGGGAAATGCTTCGATGAACCAAGAGACCTGAGTCATGTCAAACCCTTTGTGCTTTGGTCTAACCTGAAATCTTGGAACTTGTACGTTTTCCATCATTTGCAACTTATCTTGAAGAGTGGTCTTTTCGATTCTGATGTCATCAATTTGGTTAGAGTGTTCAACCTTCATAGCATTGATTTCCTTGGCATGGCTTTCCTCCATGGTCAATAATTTATTCTGAAAACATATCTGACTAGCTTCCATATCTTTTATTAATTGCACTTGCTTTTCCTCCATGGCTAACAATCTGCTCTGAAGAGAAACCTAACCAGCTTCCATGTCCTTCATCATTGTGTTATGATTTACTTGAATAGTACTCATTTCTTTCTCATGATGATTATGCATGTCAGTCCTCATAGCCTCCATCTTCTGAGCACACTTTTCTACTACAATGTCTATGTGATCGGAGTGATTAATTTTCATGATCTCCATCTCCTCATCACTTTTTTCTATTTGGGTGTACAAAGTTCTCATATCCTTGGCGTAATCAGCTATCAATTTTGCTTGATTAAGCTCCATGTTTTTTACCAGCTGCTTTAGCTCTTTAATAAGATGCTTATCATTTTCTCTTTCATTGTCGATACTAATTTGAAAACTTGTTCCTGCTTTCCCATTATTATGGATTTGTCTTGCAATGGTACAATTGGATTTATCATGAGAACATTCATAATTCCTGTAATATGGCATATTTTGATATGGAGAATTGCCTTGAAATATTTTGTTGATAGTTGGGTTCTTTACAAGATCACTTTCATCCTTTTGCATAGTACCATGGGCACAAGGCGAGCTACCTTGATCTCCATATCTATCTTTAAAAGCATTGATGATGTATTGTAAAGAAGCGAAAGAATCCTCAGGACAATTACGAAACCAATCCAAAGCATCAACTTCTAAAGAAAAGACAAATAAACGCATCTTGACATCTTCATGATTATATTGTGAAGGAAGATAATATCTAGTTATTATATGAGTAACCCTGGAGAGATGCTTTCTAGAAGTGGCTGAATCACCACCCAAGAACAAAGGAAAATTATGAATGGCCTCTTTCAGCATATCATGAATAAAGTTAGTAAAATGACACGGGGAAAACAAGTCATCCATGATGATTTGCTTAAAGGGATAAGGAGGGACCAAATGCATGCTAGAGAGAGACCTCTGCTCAAGAAAATCAAGAGATCCCCAAGAAGCGAGCTTCTAACAGAAATTCTTGTAAGAAATGAAAGAAGTGGAGTCGCCACTTGAACATGAATCTAGCTCTAAGATCCAAAAGGCCAAAACTGAAAGGTTAGTTAGGGAGAAGCAGATGGATATGAAGGAAGGTTTCTTATATGAGAAATAATGGATGAATAAGTGGAGTCTCCACCCAAATAGGAAACCAACCGAAATGTCCAAATGCTAAAAGTGTAGATGAAAGGATTAATGAGATGACAAAAGATAAGGTGATGAAAATATGAAGATGAATGTCGTAAAGCTAAGATCCAATAAATTGTTCCCCGGCAACGGCACCAAAACATGTTGTCACACAGAATGTCTAGGCACCGCGACAACGACTCAGATCGGGGGTTGTCACACTGATCCTCAATCACTCTATTTGAGTTGTCTCCCTATAACAAACTAAGGGGGGCACACCCTATAGAAATGGGATGAATGAAAACTAGTTGGGAACCAACCAGTTTCGGGAGACACAACTAAGCAACCAATACTTGTTTAGATTGCGTAAGATTCTGAAAGATTCAATTTTATTTGAGGAAAATGATACCAGTGCCTTCTAGAGTCAACTATCTTGCGAATGAAATAAAGTTCAAGTAAATGATGAGAAACTGTTGTTGAATGATTCGATTGTCTTATATGCAAATGCACAACTTAAAGCTATGTGAAATGCAGAGACTTGGTTAATTTTAGTTAAATAAGGGCCTAAAATATGAATTATTATAAGTCATGATGTGAATGTTATTTAACTTCAAGCTCAGAAAAAAAGAAAAAAGGATCTTAATGTGAAAGCAAGTGCTTATACCAACAATGTGAAATGTAAAATATGCACAAGTAATTACTGAAATGTACAATAGGACTGAAATGTAAAATGTTGGAAATAAAACACTTAATATTCAGAAATCCATTTGCATGAAATACTTAATCCAAGATCATTTGATGCATAAGTGAAACTAACTTAATCCTTCTTGAATGAGTATGTAAAAATAAATGTGCTTCAGAAATAAAACTAAGTGTTTAAACTCAGATTACATTCAATGAAATATCAGTCTAGTAATCTGCTCTTAAAACAAGTGTCAATGCCAACAATATATTTTAAACCAGTGGTCATGTTACTGTGCAATATTCATATTTTTTCTATGTATAACATTAGAAACTTTTAAATAACAAACTGATAACTACAAATTCAGAAAATGTATGAGTTCAACTATTCTTAATCTAGTGATGCATTTGATCTTAAAACTCAAGAAATTACTAAAAACAAACAGTGAAATAATATTCAGAAAATAGCATGCAAAAGTTTCTGAAAATAATTATATTTCTAAAATGTATTGCAATGAAAGATGCAAACTAATTTGTTGTTAAGTTTTAGTTAACTAAAATCTATGCTAGTACTAGCCTTGCTTTCAATCAAATAAATCAAATGAGGAAAGGTTAGAGGGTGTGCATCAGTCAGCCCTTAGGGACTTGAAGACACTTGGAGATATGCTGCTCGAATCAATGAAAATCCTCCAATTCCAAATGTCAAACTCAGAATTTTTTTTTTAGAAAATTTTGTTTAATTTTTTTTTAGAGTTTAATGGAGAAAATTTGTGAAACAATTATGATAAAAGAGGCTGCAAGAATGATAAGAGGAAGGTTGAAAAGGGAGGTTGAGAAGGGGGTTGGAGATGGCCAACACAAGGCCTCAAGGCCCTAAAAAAATTTCACACGATCTCTCTGAAATTTCTCTTCAACTTGCAAATAAAATGGAGATGCCCTTCAGGGCCTAGATTTGTCACAAGAATCCACAAAAATCGCATGCAATCTTCAGATATTTTTCTACACAAACAAAAGATAGAAAACCCCAAAGCATGTATATACAAAATATGAAATACACAAACCCCAATGAATTAAAAATTTGATACTTACACATCTAAAATAATATTCTACAAATCTAGCAAATCTGCAGATCAAAGCCCTCTATTAGCCATATTTAAACAATTTTGCACAAACTTAGAAATAAATTGGAAGTTTTAAAGAGGCACAAGCCCAAGAAAAACTCTACAAGTAAAATGTTTTGTAAGACAACTTTAGAATTTAAAAACAATGGGCTGTTTAGATTCTGTGATCTGAGAGTCAGTTGATTCAGTTGAGGATTTACCAAAACGCCCAAATCCTGAATGATAAATTTTGCTCATTTAGATTTGATGTTACATTAACAAAGATTCAAAAATAATCATAAGATTATCGAGCAATAGAGATACTTGCTATTTCTATCAAATCAAAATGATATTTTAAAAACCTAGAAATCTGTGCAAGATACATGTGCACAGATCAATCATCAATGACTACTAACTAGCAAATACAAATAAAAGAAGCAGAGTATTAAGAGCAATATTACCACAAATATGAAAGAGGAACACCAGGGTCTGAAACCCCAAAGTCTTTGCGTTTTATTAGCTAAAAAAAGTTACAAGAGCTTTCTTACAGCAAGTATACGATTCAGAATTCAGATCCTAATAATAGAGAGAGACCTCTAATTTATAGAAAAAATCTCCAACGGCTAGTTGGCTTGATCTCCGTCAAATCAATCTCAACCATTGATGAAGATCAAATGATCTTTTAATCATCACCATTGAAATAAAGTTACTTTTTGAGGAAAGTCGAATTTGACTTTTAATTTCCTTTTAATTGACTAAAAAACTAAGTCACATGACACAAGGACGCGAGACATGGAGGACACGTAAATATGAGTATTTGACACGAGACACGTCGACCCTGGAAACAGGACACGAGGGACATGATATATATATATATATATATATATATATATATATATATATATATATATATATATATATATATATATTAAAAAAATACTATAAGATAGTGCATGATCCATATAGATATGAACCATGATGATATCTATTTAGTATTTAATATACACTATTTACTATTTAGTAATTTACTACATCAATGATATTCACAGTTCAATGTTCATTGTTCATGTTATAACTTCTGTTAATAACTTCAAACAGGTTAGATCATGTTCAAACTTCATATAAGGTAGTTTATAGTTATAAATTTATATTTGTTCAAACTTCACTATTGACTAGAGCATTAATCGAGCTTTCTCTCCCTTTAGACCTTGAAGCTGTAGTAAGGAGTGAGAACGTGATGGGGAGCTGGGACTTTTATTTCAAGGCACGATCTATACATGGTCACTAGACATAAAATGTGGTCACTGGTGTGTAATAAAGTTAATTTCCATAAGCAATAACACAACTTATAGGAAATTTAAGTGCTCCAAACTCTCAGCAAAGCACGCGAATGCTGGTCTCCTGCATCTCCAGGGCTAGGTCGATGTGAAGTTGTGAACTGTGCTCTCAATGTAAAGTTGTGAGCATTGAGCTCGAATCTCGTGGAATTCCTCACACTGCACAACAAATTTGATTTCTGCAATGAAAAATCTTGACTTCGACAACGAACAATGACAAAAATAAACCCAAAAATAAACCATGTTGCGGGTTTTAAATGTCACTTTTCATGGGACATGTGTCCTAAGAGCCAAAAACGTTAGGGCATGTTTTCGCCACGTCCAAATCACATGTCTCAATTGGAGGACACAAAGAAAAACGTTTTTGACACGTTTTAGGGCACATTTCATGTCTGACACGTGAAATACGGGACATGAGATCCTGAGGGACGTGTCCTTTGACTTAGCTAAAAAATGATTATTTTGAGTTAGTTGCCACAAAAAGTTGACTTTGACTTAACTATTATGGCCCAAGGGTTCAAAACATCTTGAAATTTTCAATATTCCATTGGTCGAGGACCTCAAAAAATTAAAAACTTTAAACTCACGAATTTTAAATGTTGGAGAATTTAATTTTTCCTAGGACCTAAATTAATTAAATTTCGGGCTTTAGCATTTTAATTTATTTTAGCCATAAATTTTAATTCATTGACTCATGAGCGGATTATTAATTTTTCCAACCCTCTAATATTTAGCCATGGTGTCTAACTATGAGGGACCACACACTAAATATTTTTTTACATGAAATATTACATTTCTAACCCACTAAAGGGGAACACCCATTCATTATAGACCCTCAACATTACCCATTTCTGTGACACAAAATATGATCTAGTAGACTAAATGACTTGTAATAAAATAATCTAACCAAATAGTTAGAATTGTTCCCAAATCACTTTTACAGAGACTCGATAAATAACACTAGGACTCATTTAAAATCCTGATGACAAAATCCACCCTAGCTTTGGGGTGAGGCTGGAAGGAAAAACTCTAACAATTATCCGTCTTTAGAAACACATATGAAACGGTGAGACAAAAAACCTCCTAGGATAGAAATCATCATCAGAAAAATAAATTTACCTAGGTTGTTACATACATTTGTCTTACTAGGATCATTTACATTACAAAATGCAGAATGGGTTTACAAAACTCTAGTGTACATATAGCTGATAATGATGAATCTGTGGATTATTTGAGTGCTCGGACATGATGGAAATCCATGCGTGAAAAAATGTAAAGCTATGTGGTAGTTGACATGGAGTGGTCAACACTTCTTTTGGTTGATGATTGTAGAATGAGTAAGCTTCCCAAGAATGCTTCAAGTGTAGAATCCTTCTTTGAATGGAGGTAGGGTCTTTGAGGTCTTCTTATTCTTCCAAGAGATGTGATGATGTGATCCTTGAGATGTGATGGATAGTCCTTTTTGATGCCTTTTGTTTTCCTTGATGTTTGGTCCTTATGTATCCTTCTTCAATTGGATGATCTTCAAGTTGTCTCTTCTTGTTGTTATCACCTTAACTCGGATACCATGTTGAGAAATCAAAGGCACCTAGATTAGGGTGATTTCTCTCACTTTGATAACTGCGTGTGATGTTATTTTACTTAACTTGATGTACTTGTAGTTAGAATCTCCTTTACTTGACTATTATTATGTTCTTATCATCAAACATCTACCAAACTATGAAGATCAATGAGGCAAGAGGACACAAAATGTAGGCTACTAGCCAGGGCCAAAACCTCTCCTCTTGAGAGGAAAACCCACAAGAATTATTCTCTTGTTATAGAATCATCAAATGAAGAATTCCAAGACCTAAGACCCAATACCAAGACTCCTCCAAGACCAAGTCAGCTTTCTCCTTTTGATGAGCTTGTTCTTCACAAATTCAACCCAAGTCAACCTGCTCCAAATTTTAGATTTTAGCCTCTGCTTCAGATTTTCAGTTGTTTCTTCAAGACTACAATTTTTGGTCTCCATTGTAGAAGTCCTAGCTCACACGTGTGGGTGGAATATGGTGAAATAGGCTTCTTTCCTCCTTCGCTTGGGCGCTGCTTCTTCCTTAATAATTCGGCTTGCAAGGTGGACCTTTTTACACCTATTTTTTGCCTCCCAATATGACTGCGAATTTTCAGTCTAGCTGCAACAGTTGAAGCCCTAACACCTTCACACAAGTGAGAGATTTTAGCCCAAAAAATCATAGTTTTCGTTTCACTTTTTTCTCCTTTTTTCTCCTTCTTCTTCGCTCTTTTTAGGTCTATTTTTTTTCCTTGATTGAGCTTGATTGATGGCACTTCAAATAAGGTTGAGCTCCTATTTGCCTATATATATATATATATAGGCCGAATTCTCTTCTTGCTGCTGACCGACTTGGTCTTGGAGGATGAAATTTGACTTTTTTGACTCTAAATAAATTTATTTTACGTGATACAAAGTGCCCAATGGGGTATTTCATAAATGAAAATAACTCAATTGATTTATTGACTCTATGACAAATCCTAGAAGTAGTCAATGGGTGCTTGACCTACAAATAAATTGACCTTGAGCATGAAACCCGTTCTACAAAAATAAAAATAATAATTTTTCTTTCTTTTTACAATATATAAGAATCAAAAGTACATTTCATATTTATGAAGGTTGAACCTAGTTACATACTTCAACAATCTCTAAGACCTAGAAAAATTTCTAGGGGAAATTTCTTAATTAGATTAATTAGCCATGTTTTAATTATTTTTCTAAGTCTAACCTAGGAAAAGTGGTTAATTAAATTAGATTAATTGAGAAAATTCATTTTTTCTCTAGTAACTTCTAGAAAAGTCATGAGAAGGGGTCAAGATGATCTTAACCGTCGATTGGAGTTAGATCATGTTCATTGATTTGTCAATGAGAGATAATAAGAGAAAATCAATGGGGAACTTGGAGAACACATTCAAGACACATAATTGCAGTGTTAGCAAGGGTGTAGTGATAGTGTGGAGGACAGCAATAGCAGGGTTTCAACGGGAGAGATTGAGGAGATAATTTTCAAAGGAATTCTTCATAGAGATTCCAATGTTCTGAGAAGAGGAAGGAGGTCGAATTATTATGCAAGAGGGAGGCCAATTAAGCTAGTGTGAGTTTCTAGTTTACCCAGTAAAAATTGTTGAAGCTACAATTTGATTTCCATTTGCTAGAGAGAGTTGTTGGAGGAAGTTCGAGTGCCTTTAGTGTGTTGTTGGAGGTAGTATATTTGTCGTAACAATTTTCTGGAGGCTGAGCAAGTTCCAAAAGAGGTCATGCACATTTCCAGCCTATTAGTCCATGTTTTTGGAGGGGGTGAAAGTTGCATAGAGAGGGTTGAGTTGTTTTGTAGAAGGAAATCATGAATTTGCAGTTCGATTTTGCTAGTAGGAGTGAAGAAAAATATTTTTCGGAGCTTTTCCAATGAAAGGAAAGCATTTGTTCTAATTCTCAATTTGCTGAAGATTTATTACTAATATAAACCCTCATATGGATAACTAGTTTTCCTTTTGGGGTTTTTCCGGGGACTATTGCCAAAAATATTAGTGTCTAAATTGTATGTGTGTGCATTATTTTCTCAATTCTTGTTATAATTTTTGAAAATTGTAGTAGTGATTTTATTTGTTATTTGTCATGATTAATTTATGGAGACAAAAAATCTGCATAAAATAGAAGACTAATTTCTAGTTATTGCAATTAAGGAAATTTCACATGGTATCAGAGCAAATATAAAGTGCAAGGATTTGCAGGAGTAAATCAAAGCAGGGTACAAGAAGAGAAAACGAAGGTTTGTAAAACTAGTTCGAACCTCTCCAGATTTAGTTGGTTTTTGTCGAGTTTCTAAAGAGTTTTAATAGGTGGCCTTAATAGGTTTGAGAGATCAGGACATATTATATGGAGCATCTAATTTTGGTGTCTGGAAAGCCAAAACTCTCTTGTTGTTGGAGGAGAATGGTCTCAAGGAGAATGCAACCAATGTGATTGTTTTACCGACCTATTCATCTTAACTCACAATGTACAAGGAGGATGCCAAATCCAAGAGGATTATCCTTGATGGTGTTAAGGACCACATAGTTTCACATATTGTTGAGATTGAAGCAACAAATAAGATGTGAGATACAGTTATGAATCTATACCAAAATGCTACCACAAACAGGAAGTTGATTCTTAGAGAAAAGTTGGGAAACACAAGGATGAGAAAAGGGGAAAGCGTTGTAAGTTATCTCACTAGAGTCAGAGAAATGAGGGATGAGTTAGCAGCTGTCAGTGATAAACCAAATGATGATGAGCTCATGAGGATCACATTAAATGGATTCTCAAATAAATGGGATGTGTTCATTCAAGTTATTAATAGATGAGATACATTACAGAGTTGGGATCTCTTATGGAGTTATTTCACTCAAGAGGAGCTTATATTAAGCCTTGTCAGTGGTAGCAATAGTGGTAAAACTCAAAAGCATGAAGATGATGAGAACGTGGCCCTAGCAAAAAAGGGCAAGGCCAAGAAGGGCTCAAATAAAGAGTCAAAAGGAGAGAAGAAGAAAAAGAAATTGAGTAAAATCAAGTGCTTTGGTTGTAGTCAACAAGGTCGCTATGTCAACCAATGTCCAAACCAGAAGAAGGAAGAATAGAAGAAGGGGAAGTAACAGACAATAGCTTCAATGGAAATTGAGGATTTGTCTTTGAGACTAGAGGGTGATTTTGCTCTCATAGCTTGCCTCTCTGGATCTACATGCACAAGTGTTTGGTGTATTGACAGTGGAACATCATGCCATATGATGGGAGTTAGAGAATTATTTTCCTGATATCAGGAAGAGGAGATGGGCTTCTGAATTCAGATGGGAACAAGTCTAAGTGTACTCTAGTTGGGAGAAGGAATGTAAACATTTAGAGGGATTCAAGTAAGAATACTAGTGTTACAGATGTGTTGCATGTTCTAGGTTTAGGCATGAACCTGATTTCAGTTTCTACACTTCAGGACAAGGGATATGACGTCTACTTTCAAGGGCAGAAGGTGTACATTAAACACCAGAGTTGGAAGAAGGTGAAACAAATTGGGGTGAGGAGCAACAAGCTATATAAGTTGTAGTTCAACACTCCAAAGACACTAATTAGCAACAGTAGTAGCAAGGACGTGGGATAATTATGGCATAGGAGGATGGGACACATACACCATGGAGCACTTAAGTTGCTCAGGGAGACTATAACGGGAGTTACAAAAATTAGCACGGAACATGATGATGTGTGCAGAGTATGGGTGCTTGGGAAATTTGCGAAAGAAACATTCCGAATGAGTGATAGTAGAGCCAAGGGTGTGCTTGAGTTAATACATTCTAATATATGTGGCCCGTTTTCTACAAAATCTCTTAGGGGTTATGTGTATTTCATAATCTTCATATATTACTTCTCGAGGAAAACTTGGATCTATTTCTTGAAGACAAAGAACGAAGTCTCCAGTCGCTTCCAAGAGTTTAACGCTCTTGTTGAGAACATGACAGGAAGAAAGATAAAGGTTCTTTGTATGGATAATGGAGGCGAGTACACAGATAAGGCCTTCACGAGGTTCTATATGAAGGAGGGAATAAGGATAGAATGGACAACTCCATATAACCCACAACAAAATGGGGTCACAAAAAGGAAGAACAAGTCGATTGTTGGAGCAGCAAGGGCAATCCTATATAACCAGGAGATGCCTAAATTTCTCTAGGTAGAGGCATGTAGTATTATAGTATATATTCATAACAGAGTTCCTCACAAAGTGCTGGGGAAGATGACACCTTAGGAGGATTTTACAGGAATGAAGCCAAAGGTTGGACACTTCAGAATCTTTGGTACTATTTCTTTATCACATCAGATGAAAAACACACCAAATTGGATCAAACTGCAGAGAAGGGTTATTTTGTTGGGTACAAAGAAATGTACAAGGAATAAAAGATATATACTCCTACCAGTGGGGAGATCATCGTGATATGGGATGTGAAACTCTAGGGGGATAAATCCTTCAAAAGATCTCGCGAGTTTCCAGTGGGTTCAGAGTGGGCCAACATAAACTCCAAGAGTTGAATAGGGATCCTAGTCTCAGGGCACTAGTACAAGTACGGTGACGAGTATAGGTGCAAAGGAGGGTTCACAGCAGATGAAGCAATAGGGCCAAGATGAGGAGCATGAATCTCCACTCACCACCAGTGGAAGAATAAATAGGGAGGTTCTTCAGAAATTGAGAGATGTGTAG
The DNA here is from genome assembly GCA_000404065.3 of Pinus taeda. Taxonomy (NCBI): domain Eukaryota; kingdom Viridiplantae; phylum Streptophyta; class Pinopsida; order Pinales; family Pinaceae; genus Pinus; species Pinus taeda. Next base: position 123,271 of record APFE030932095.1, on the reverse strand, counting down.
GAATTTGTGGGAGCTCCTAGGGCGAGCACCAGAGAGTGCAAGCAACCAAACATGTATAAGACGTTGGTGACATAGGTCATTTATAGAGTGCCTTCTCATTATTAAGAGGTCGCACAACATCAGGTGTTGCAAGATGCAATGGTGTAGTACAACTCCATCATGTTGAATGATGTATGGGAGGTCATACCTAGACCGATGGACAGGGTAGTTGTTGGCTCTCGTTGGATATATAAGATCAAGTACGCTAGAGATAGCACTGTGGAAAAATATAAGGCTAGGTTCATGGCCAAAGGTTTTGCTCAGAAAAAGGGCATAGACTATGAGAATAAATTTGCTCTAGTGGTCAGATACACTTTTATCAGGGTCATGATCTCTCTAGTAGTGCAGATGAGATGGAAGTTTCACTAGAGGGATGTCAAGACAACTTTTCTTAATGGGGTTATAGAAGAGGAGGTTTATATCGAAAAACTAGAAGGTTTTGAGACACATGGGAGGGGTACCCATGTTTGTAAGTTGAAGAGGGTGCTATACGGACTTAAGCAAGCTCCCAGAGCATGGTATGGTCAGATCGACAACTACTTGCAGCAGATGGGCTTCATGAAGCGAGGCAGATCCTCACCTCTAGTATTTAGTGGTAGGAGATGAGACATTCATTCTCATACTATATGCGAATGATATTTTTTTGACAGGGTCATCAACACTCATAGAGGACTACAAGAGGGACTTAGTAGCAGAGTTTGAGATGATGGATTTGGGACTGATGCGTTATTTCCTAGGATTGGAGGTATTATGGTTAGATGGGGAGATCTTCCTTGGGCAAAGGCGATACGCTATAGATATTTCAAATAGATTCAATATGTAGGACTATAGAACCATGTATACACCTATGATTACCAATTGGAGGAAGATAGATGCATCATAGGACGCAATAGTCAACCCAACCTTGTATAGATAATTTATAGGCTCTCTAATGTATTTGGTCAACACAAGGCTAGACATTTGTTTCACGGTTAACACTCTCAATCAGTTCTGGTGGAATCGAAGAGAGTACATTGGACAACAGTGAGACATGTACTTTGATATCTATGAGGTAAAATCAAGTATGGTTTGAGATATACTCGAGGTGATGGTGTCAGATTGATGGGATACACAAATGTAGATTGAGCAGGTAGTGTTGTGGATCGGAAAAGCACCTCAGGGTGTTACTGTTGAAATTTCTAAGTCTAACCCGTAAGAAATTATTCCTGCATTATCTAGTTTATTTCACCTACTTGTTTTATTCTTTAACAAGTTATTTAACCATATAAATACTAAAAATAAACACAAATGCATTCTCAATCATCTGCAAATCATCAACTGAAAATAATAGAAAAACACATAAGGGACACCGATATTTTTGGACAATCATCCCCAGAAAAACCCAACTTGGGAAAACCAGTGCAGCAGTTCTAAAGGTTTTATTATTAAGCAGCTTTTCTTGAGTACAACTAGGGTTCCAAACTAGCTCACCCAATAGAGATATTTATCTGGAAGTAATACCTCTCTTCGGAAGCAAATATTTGGTAAGTCTGCTCCACAAAAATATCTCCAACATTTATCTAAGTCTCTACGTTAACCCTCTTAGCCTCTACGTCACTCTAAAGCCTCCTGTGTCAGCCTTCTGTTGCTTTGTGTTGGCCCTCTGCGTCACCCATGCAGGCCCTGCTAGCCTCTGCACAATCACTCTGGCCCTCTACGTGGCTCATGTTGGCTCTGTGTAGCCTCCTCTGCCTCAGCTTTGATCCTTCGACACTATCTCTGCCTCTCTACTATGCACTCACTGCACCTCATTGCAACTCAGATCACTTGTTCAAATTTTCTCAACAAGCCTCCTCTTATACTTTTTATGTTGAGTCTTCAACGACCGAGATTAAATCTCTAATCAATAGCTAATATTAGATTTGGCTTGATCCATGTCTTTTAAAACATTCTCACTGAGTTTTATATTAATACCCATTAATATTTTTATTTTCCTAAGTTTAGACTTAGGAACCCATTAAAAATATTAATTATTTCAATATCTCTCTAACTGGGTGGAATTTCCCCAAACCATTACTAGGTCTTGGAGACCTCATGTGATTTAGCCTCTCCACCAATTTTCATGGCTAAAGCACATCTGATGCTACCCCAAATCAACATTCCCTCTTAGCGAGGAATGTGCTCTAGTAATGATCCACCACTGAACATCACCCTGATCATCTGGCACCGATACCTGTGTTGATGCTTGGCCTTTTGCCCAACATCCTCTGCACCGTTGTCTCTTGTACTACTACACAGGGCTTTGCCACTGCCACTGCCACTGCTACATCTGTACTAAAACTCCCTCTGCATCCGTGCTGCTGTTGGTCCTTCCTCCCAAAACTGCATCTGCACTGTAGCTCTCTCTCATCATGCTGCATCGTGCTGCCCATAGCACTACCACTGCTACTGCTGCATTGCAGCTCAATTACCAAGAATTAAGTAACTGACCTACCCAACTAATGACATCCTTGTCAAGCTAGAAGCCCTCCTAATGTTGAAGCTCCCTCTGTTGCTATCTTGTGCTCCCTCTGCTGCCTCTGCACTGCTGCAACAACTTTGTGCCTCTCGCACTACTGCAAACACCTTTGTTCCCTTCTGCATTGCTGCAACCACATTTGTGCCTCTCACATTGTTGCAACCCTCACTACGCTACTACAGATCCTTGCACTCTAGCACTGTTTTTCCGCTCCATCCGCATCTTGCTTCTACCGACATCCGTCATCCTGCTATTGTCACTCGGGGCTCCCGTAGCCGAATATGATCCAAGAGTTTGGGTACCTCAAGGATCTTGGCCCTCATCTTCTATAGTCCTCCTGACTATAGCTCGATGTCACCCAACTCTTCTCTAGAGGTGCATGAGCACTTATGGCATAGTCATCATCCATCTTGACTTCTTTCTCTGCCTTAGTCGGAACTACCTTGGAGTCAGAATCCTCTCCCTTATTCTTCTTCTTGGGACACTAGGTTGCATAATGACCCAGTTCCCCGCAATGGAAGCACTTTATCTTGGAGATGTCCTTCTTCTTCCTCTTCCCCTGTTGTCCCATAGATGCCAGTGCCACATCCTCCTCCTCCTCTTTCTTGATTCGACCTCCTTTGCTGCTACTTCTCACCTTAGTTAGTCATTGGATCTCTTCTTGGTGAAGAGCTACCCACATCTCTTCCCATCCTGGAAGAGATGCTCTGCCCAGAATGATTTGGATGAAAGTCTCCCACTCCTCAGAGACTGTGTTCAGGGCGGTCCTCACCATGAACTCTTGATCTGGCGTGGCCCCTATGTAAGTAAGTTGGTCCTAAATCTCTCGCAACCTCCTGAGGTATAGGTCTATCTGCTCCCCCTTCTCCATATGATAGGATCGCAGCTGATTCTCCAGTAGCATCTTCCTCTGCACGAAAGTGCCCTGATATAATGTTTTCAAGGTATCCCACATCTCCTTTATCGTATTCTTCTCGGAAATATGTTGAACTACATGATCCTTGATCCCATCAAGGATTATGCACTTTGCCTTTGCAAATGCATCCTCATACCTTTCGTTATCTGCTGTGTCAAACGGGATAGCCACGGTTCTCAAGGCGAAGCCCTTGATGCGATGTCTATCCAGAAAAGGCAGGATCTTAGCCTTCCAAATGACAAAGTTGGAGGCCCTGTCCAACCTGTCCTGATCCCTCAATCCATTCATTGCCATCTCCACTCTTCTCCTTGACTCCCTCTGAGTCTCGACTACCTTCCTAGAAGTTTTCTCCTAGACTCCCTCCGAGTCTTGATTTCCCTCCTATAAATTTGCTCCTAGACTCCCTCTGAGTCTCGATTTCCCTCCTAGAAATCCTTCTGCCAATAGTCAACCCACCTCTGTGATCCTCTTTGCACCTACAACATGAATCTGAATTTCTTGGCTAGAAATCCTCCTAGGTAGAAACTCCCTCTACCTTGGTTCTGTCCCATTAGGTACTGTTCTGCTTTGACAAAAACAACACCCCACCAACTTCCCAATCTACAATCTGCCCATAGCTCCCTATGCCCCAGCAATTGAAGACACTGAGCCCCTCAGCTCTGCGTAATCCTAGCAAGGTTGAGTCGCTCCTCTAGCCAACTTCGTCACTCCTACCTGGCTGAGTAGGATGACGTGGCTCTTCGTGAGCCTCTTCTGCCTCTCACTTCCTCTATCTTCGCCCTCTCTCTAGCTCGAAATGATGACGCATTCCCTCTGCGTCACTCCTTCTCTACTACCTTCTGCTTAGGAACAACTTTGTCTCTTAGGACAACTGTTTTTGCTGCAAATTTTCTGATTTAGCCGGTGCCTTTGATTCTCCCGTGATCTGCAACACTCTGATACCATGTTTAAATTTCTAAGTCTAAGCCCTTAGAAATTCTTCTTGCATTATTTGGCTTATTTCACCTACTTGTTTTATTCTTTAACAAGTTATTTAACCATATAAATACTAAAAATATACATAAATTTAGTCTCAACCATCTACAGATCATCAACTGGAAATAACATACAAACACACAAGGGACACCGTTATTTTTGGACAATCGTCCCCAGAAAAACCCAACTTGGGAAAACCGGTCCAACAATTCTGAGGACTTTATTATTAAGCAACTTTTCTTGAGTACAACTAAGATGCCAAACTGGCTCACCCAGTAGAGATATCTATCTGGCAGTGATACCTCTCTTTGGAAGCAAATATTCAGCAAGTCTACTCCACGAAAATATCTCCAATGCTTCTCTGAGGCTCTATGTCAACCCTCCTAGCCTCTATGTCACTCTCAAGCCTCCTACATCAACCTTTTGTTGCTTTGCGTTAGCTCTCTGGCTGTCTACGTCACCCACACAGGGCCTGCTAGCCTCTACATAGTCACTCTAGCCCTTTGTGTGGCTTCTGCTGGCTCTACGTAGCCTCCTCTGCCTTAGCATTGATCCTTCGGCACTATCTCTACCTCTCTGCTACACACTTACTACCCCTTGCTACAACTCAGATCACTTGTTTGAATTTTCTCAGCAAACCCTGCTCCAAAAAATCGAACTGACTGATAAATCTTGGTGTATCTCCAACTGACCCTCAAGCCTCCTCTTATACTTTTTATATTGAGTCTCCAACGGCTGAGATTAAATCTCTAATCAACGGTTAAGATTAGATTTAACTTGATCCATGTCATTTAGAACATTCTCAACCAGTTTTATATCAATACCCATTAATATTTTTATTTTTCCTAAGTTTAGACTTAGGATCCCATTAAAAATATTAATTATTTCAATATCTCTCTAATCGGGTGGAATTTCCCCAAACCATTTCTAGTTCTTGGAGATCTCATGTGCTTTAGCCTCTCCACCAATTTTCATGGCCAGAGCACATCTGATGCTACCCCAAATCAACACTCCCTCTTAGCGAGCAATGTGCTCTAGTAATGTTCCAGCACTGAACATCACCCTGATCATCCGGCACCGGTACCTGTGTTGATGCTTGGCCTATTGCCCAAAATCCTCTACACTGTTGCCCATGGCTTTGCCACTACCACTGCCACTGCTACATCTGTACTACAGATCCCCCTTCATCCGTGATGTTGTTGGTCCTTCCTCCCAACACTGCATCTGCACTACAGCTCTCTCTCATAATGTTGCATCGTGTTGCCCATAGCACTACCACTGCTACTGCTACAATGCACCTCAGTTACTGATATTAAGTAACTGATCTACCCAACTAATGACATCCTTGTCAGGCTAGAAGCCCTCCTGATGTTGAAGCTCCCTCTGTTGCTACCTTGTGCTCCCTTTGTTTCCTCTACACTGCTGCAACAACTATGTGCTTCTTGCACTGCTGTAAACACCTCTATACCTTTCTACATTGCTGCAACCACCTTTGTGCCTCTCACACTACTGCAACCCTCGCTACGCTACTATAGATCCCTGCACTCTAGCATTGTTCTACCGCTCCATCCGCATCTTGCTTCTACTGACATCTGTCATCCTACTACTGTCACTAGGGGCTCCCGTAGCCAAATATGATCCAAGAGTTTGGGTACCTCAAGGATCTTTCCTTCATCTTCTATAGTTCTCCTTACTACAACTCAATGTCACCCCACCTCTTCTCTAGAGGCGCATGAGCACTCATGGCACAGTCTTATCCATCTCAACTTCTTTCTCCGCCTTAGCTGGAGCTGCCTTGGAGTCAGAAGCCTCTTCCTTATTCTTGTTCCCAGGACACTGGTTTGCATAATGACCCAGTTCCCCACAATGGAAGCACTTTATCTTGGACATGTCCTTCTTCTTCCTCTTCCCTAGTTGTCCCGCAGATGCCAGTGTCGAATCCTCCTCCTCCTCTTTCTTGATTTGACCTCCTTTGCTGCTACTTCCCACCTTGGTTAGCCATTTGATCTCTTCTTGGTGAAGAGCTGCCCACATCTCTTCCCATCGTGGAAGAGTCGCTCTGCCCAAAATGCTTTGGACGAATGTATCCCACTCCTCAGAGACTCCGTTCAGGGTGGTCCTCACCATGAACTCTTGATCCAACGTGGCCCCTATGGAAGTAAGTTGGTCCTGAATCTCCCACAACCTGCTGAGGTATAGGTATATTTGCTCCACCTTCTACATTTGATATGACCGCAACTGATTCTCCAATAGCATATTCCTCTGCATAGAAGTGCCCTGATACAATGTTGTCCATGTATCCCAAATCTCCCTTGTCGTATTCTTCTTGGAAATATGCATAACTACATGATCCTTGACCCCATCAAGGATTATGCACTTTTCCTTAGCCATTTCATCCTCATACCTTTCGTTATCAGCTGGGTCGACTGGGATAGCCACGGTTCTCAAGGCAAAGCCCTTGATGCGATGTATATCCAAAATAGACAAGATCCTAGCCTTCCAGATGACAAAGTTGGAGGCCCCGTCCAACCTATCCTGATCCCTCAGTCTGTTCATTGCCATCTCCGCTCTTCTCCTTGACTCCCTCTGAGTCTCGACTTCCTTCCTAGAAGTTTTCTCCTAGACTCCCTCTGAGTCTTGATTTCCCCCTATAAATTCGCTCCTAGACTCCCTCCGAGTCTCGATTTCCCTTGTGGAAATCCTTCTACCAATAGTCGACCCTCTACTCTCTAATCCTCTTTGCACTTGCAACACGGATTTGGATTTCTTGGCTAGAAATACTCCTAGGTAGCGACTCCCTCTACCTTGGTTCTGTCCCATTAGGTATTGTTCTACTTCGATAGCAACAACACCCCACCAGCTTCCCAATCCACAATCTGCCAACAACTCCATGTGCCCCAGCAGTTGAAGAAACTGAGCCCCTTAGCTCTGTGTAATCCTGGCAAGGTTGAATCTCTCCTCTGGCCAACTGCATCATTCCTACTTGGATGAGTAGTATGACGTGGCTCTTCGTGAGCCTCTTCTGCCTCTACGCTGGCCCTCTCTTTGGCTCAAAATGATGATGCAGGTCCTCTGCGTCACTCCTTCTCTGCCGCATTCTGCTTATGAACAACTCTATCTCTTAGGGCAATTGTTTCTGTTGCAAATTTTTTGATTCAGCTAGTGCCTTCAGTTCTCCTGTGATTTGCTACCCTTTGATACCATGTTGAAATTTCTAAGTCTAACCCGTTAGTAATTCTTCTTGCATTATCAAGTTTATTTCACCTACTTGTTTTATTCATTAACAAGTTATTTAACCATATAAATATTGAAAATATACACAATGTAGTCTCAACCATCTACAAATCATAAGCTGGAAATAACAGACAAACACACAAGGGACACTGTTGTTTTATGACAATCATCCCTGGAAAAGCCCAACTTGGTAAAACCGGTGCAACAATTCTGAGGTTTTTATTACTAAGCAATTTTTCTTGAGTACAACTTGGGTGCCAAATTGGCTCACCCAAAAGATATATCTATCTGGCAGTAATACATCTCTTCGAAAGCAGATATTCGACAAGTCTACTCCATGAAAATATCTCCAACACTTCTCTGAGGATCTGCGTCAACCCTCCTGGCCTCTACATCACTCTGAAGCCTCCTGCATCAACCTTCTGTTGCTCTGCGCTAGCTCTCTAGCCCTCTACGTCACCCACGCAGGCCTTACTAGCCTCTACACAATCACTCTGGCCCTCTACATGGCTCTTGCTAGCTCTGCGTAGCCTCCTCTGCCTTAGCGCTGATCCTTCAACACTATCTCTGCCTCTCTGCTACGCACTCACTTCCCCTCACTACAACTTAGATCACTTGTTCGAATTTTCTCAGCAAACCCCACTCCAGAAAATCGAACTCCCTGATCAATCTTGGTGTATCTCCAACTGACCCTCAATCCTCCTCTTATACTTTTTTTGTTGAGTCTTCAACGGTCGAGATTAAATCTCTAATCAACAGCTAAGATTAGATTTGGCTTGATCCATGTCTTTTAGAACATTCTCACCCAGTTTTATATTAATACCCATCAATATTTTTATTTTCCTAAGGTTACACTCAGGAACCCATTAAAAATATTAATTATTCCAATATCTCTCTAACTGTGTGGAATTTACCCAAACCATTTCTAGGTCTTGGAGATCTCATGTGCTTTAGCTGCTCCACCAATTTTCATGACTAGAGCACATCTGATGCTACCCCAAATCAACACTCCCTCTTAGCGAGGAATGTGCTCTAGTAATGCTCCACCACTGAACATCACCTTAATCATCCGGCTCCAATAACTGTGCTGATCCTCGGAGACTACATTCAGGGCGGTCCTCACTGTGAACTCTTGATCTGGCATGGCCCCTATGGAAATAAGTTGGTCCTAAATCTCCCACAACATGCTAAGGTATGAGTCTATCTTCTCCCCCCTCTGCATCTGATACGACCGCAACTGATTCTCTAGTAGCATATTCCTCTGCACGGAAGTTCCATGATACAATGTTGTCAAGGTATCCCACATCTCCTTTGTCCTATTCTACTTGGAAATATGCGTAACTACATGCTCCTTGACCCCATCAAGGATTATGCACTTTTCCTTGGCCATTGCATCCTCATACCTTCCGTTATCAGCTGGGTCAACTGGGATACCCACGGTTCTCAAGGTGAAACCCTTGATGCGATGTCTATCCAGAAAAGACAGGATCCTAGCCTTCCAAATGACAAAGTTGGAGGCCTCGTCCAACCTGTCCTGATCCCTCAGTCCGTTCATGCCATCTCCGCTCTTCTCCTTGACTCCCTCTGAGTCTCGACTTCCTTCCTAGAAGTTTTCTCCTAGACTCCCTCTGAGTCTTGATTTCCCTCCTATAAATCCGCTCCTAGACTCCCTCTGAGTCTTGATTTCCCTCCTTGAAATCCTTCTACCAACAGTAGACCCACTCCTCTGCGATCCTCTTTGCACCTACAACATGAATCTGAATTTCTTGGCTAGAAATGCTCCTAGGTAGCGACTCCCTCTACCTTGGTCCTGTCCTGTTAGGCACTATTATACTTCGACAATAACAACACCCCACCAACTTCCCAATCCACAATCTGCCCATAGCTCCCTATGCCCCAGCAACTGAAGAAACTGAGCCCCTTAGCTCTGCGTAATCCTGGCAAGGCTGAATCGCTCCTCTAGCCAACTACATCACTCCTACTTGGCTGAGTAGGATGGCGTGGCTCTTTGTAAGCCTCTTTTGCCTCTCACTGCCTCTACGTTGGCCCTCTCTCTCGCTCGAAATGATGACACAAGCCCTCTACGACACTCCTTCTTTGTTGTCTTTTGCTTAGGAACAACTCTGTCTCTTAGGGCAGTTTTTTCTGATTCAAATTTTCTGATTTAGTTGGTGCCTTTAGTTCTCCTGTGATCTGCAACCCTTTGATACCATGTTGAAATTTCTAAGTCTAACTCGTTACAGATTCTTCCTGCATTATCTGGTTTATTTCACATACTTGTTTTATTCTTTAACAAGTTATTTAACCATATGAATACTGAAAAGATACACAAATGCAGTCTCAACCATCGACAGATCATCAATTGAAAATAAAAGACAAACACACAAGGGACACCATTATTTTTGGACAATCGTCCCCGGAAAAACCCAACTTGGGAAAACCAATGCAGAAATTCTGAGTGTTTTATTATTAAGCATCTTTTCTTGAGTACAACTAGGGCGCCAAACTGGCTCACCCAATAGAGATATCTATCTGGCAGTAATACCTCTCTTCAGAAGTAGATATTCGGCAAGTCTAATCCACGAAAATATCTCCAACGCTTCTCTGAGGCTCCGCATCAACCCTCCCGGCCTCTACATCACTCTGAAGCCTCCTTTGTCAACCTTTTGTTGCTATGCACTGGCTCTCTGGCCCTTTACGTCACCCACACAGGCCCTCCTAACCTCTGCACAATCACTCTGGCCCTCTGCCTAGCCTCCTCTACCACAGTGTTGATCCTTCGGTACTATCTCTGCCTCTATGCTACACACTCATTGCCCCTCATTGCAACGCATATCACTTGTTCAAATTTTCTCAGCAAACCCCGCTCCAGAAAATCGACCTTGGTGTATCTCTAACTGACCTGCAAGCGTCCTATTATACTTTTTATGTTGACTCTTCAACGGTCGAGATTAAATCTCTAATCAACAACTTATTAGATTTGGCTTGATCCATGTCTTTTAGAACATTCTCACGCAGCTTTATATTAATACCCATTAATATTTTTATTTTCCTAAGTTTAGACTTAGGAACCCATTAAAAATATTAATTATTTCAATATCTAACCGGGTGGAATTTCCCCAAAACATATCTAGGTCTTCGATATCTCTTGTGCTTTAGCCTCTCCACCAATTCTCATGGCTAGAGCACATCCGATGCTACCCCAAATCAACACTCCCTCTTAGTAAGGAATGTGCTCTAGTAATGCTCCACCACTGAACATCACCATGATCATTTGGCACCGGTACCTATCCTGATGCTTGGCCTACTCCCCAACATCTTCTGCACTGCTACCCCCTGTATTGTTTCCCATGACTCTGCCACTGGCACTGCCATACTACATCGGTACTGCAACTCCCTCTGCATCCGTCTTGCTGCTGGTCCTTCCTCCGAAAACTGCATGTGCACTACAGATCTCTCTCATCATGTTGCATTGTGCTACCCATATCACTACCACTACTACTGCTGCACTGCACCTTAGTTACTGAGAATTAAGTAATTAATCTACTCAACAAATGACATCCTTGTCAAGCTAGAAGCCCTCCTAATGTTGAAGCTCCCTCTGTTGCTATCTTGTGCTCCCTCTACTGCCTCTGCGGCATAGGTCTATCTGCTCCCCCTTCTCCATCTGATACGACCGCAGCTGATTCTCCAGTAGCATCTTCCTCTACACGGAAGTGACCTGATACAATGTTGTCAAGGTATCCCACATCTCCTTTGTCATATTCTTCTCAGAAATATGTTGAACTACATGATCCTTGACCCCATCAAGGATTATGCAATTTGCCTTGGCAATTGCATCCTCATAACTTTCATTATCTGCAGGGTCGAATTAGATAGCCATGGTTCTCAAGGCGAAGCCCTTGATGTGATGTCTATCCAGAAAAGACAAGATCTTAGCCTTCTAGATGACAAAGTTGGAGGCCCCGTCCAACCTGTCTTGATCCCTCAATTCGTTCATTGTCGTCTCTTCTCTTCTCCTCGACTCCCTCTGAGTCTCGACTTCCTTCCTGGAAGATTTCTCCTAGAATCCCTCTGAGTCTTGATTTCCCTCCTGTAAATCCTCTCCTAGACTCCCTCTAAGTCTCGATTTCCCTCCTGGAAATCCCTCTGCCAACAGTCGACCCGCTCCTCTTTGATCCTCTTTGCACCTGCAACACGGATCAGGATTTCTTGGCTAGAAATCTTCCTAGGTAGCGACTCCCTCTACCTTGGTTCTATCTCATTACGTATTGTTCTGCTTCGACAACAACAACACCCCACCATCTTCCCAATCCACAATCTTCCCACAGCTCCCTATGCCCCAGCAGCTGAAGAAACTAAGCCCCTTAGCTCTACGTAATCCTGGCAAGGTTGAATTGCTCCTCTGGCCAACTGCGTCACTCTTACCTGGCTGAGTAGGGTGACGTGGCTCTTCGTAAGCCTCTTCTGCCTCTCACTGCCTCTACTTTGAACCTCTCTCTGGCTCAAAATAATGACACAAGCCCTCTGCATCACTCCTTCTTTGTTGCCTTCTGCTTAGGAAACCCTCTGTCTCTTAGGACAACTGTTTCTGCTACAAATTTTCTAATTTAGCTAGTGCCTTGAGTTCTCCTATGATCTACAACCCTCTGATACCATGTTGAAATTTCTAAGTCTAACCCGTTAGAAATTCTTCCTGCATTATCTGGTTTATTTCACCTACTTGTTTTATTCTTTAACAAGTTATTTAACCATATAAATACTGAAAATATACATAAATGCACTCTCAACCATCTACAAATCATCAACTGAAAATAACAGACAAACACACAAGGGACACCATTATTTTTGGATAATCATCCCCGGAAAAACTCAACTTGGGAAAACTGGTACAACAATTCTGAGGGTTTTATTATTAAGCAACTTTTCTTGAGTACAACTAGGGTGCCAAACTGGCTCACTCAATGGAGATATCTATCTGGCAATAATATCTCTCTTCGAAAGCAGATATTCGGCAAGTCTACTCCACGAAAATATCTCCAACGCTTCTCTGAGGCTCTGCGTCAACCCTCCTGGCCTCTATGTCACTCTAAAGCCTCCTGCGTCAACCTTCTGTTGCTTTGCATTGGCTCTCTTACCCTTTGCGTCACCCACGCAAACCCTGCTAACCTTTGCACAGTCACTCCGGCCCTCTGCGTGGCTCCTGCTGGCTCTATGTAGCCTCCTCTGCCTCATCACTAATCCTTCAACACTATCTTTGCCTCTCTACTACGCACTCACTACCCCTCGCTGCAACTGAGGTCACTTGTTTGAATTTTCTCAGCAAACCTCGCTCCAGAAAATCGAACTGACTGATCAATCTTGGTGTATCTCCAACTAACCCTCAAGCCTCCTCTTATACTTTTTCTGTTGAGTCTTCAACGACCGAGATTAAATATCTAATCAACGGCTAATATTAGATTTGGATTGATCCATGTCTTTTAGAACATTCTCACCTGGTTTTATATTAATACCCATTAATATTTTTATTTTCCTAAGTTTAGACTTAGGAACCCATTAAAAATATTAATTATTTCAATATCTCTCTAATCGGGTGGAATTTTCTCAAACCATTTCTAGGTCTTTAGATCTCATGTGCTTTAGCCTCTCGACCAATTTTCATGGCTAGAGCACATCCGATGCTACCCCAAATAAACACTCCCTCTTAGCGAGGAATGTGCTCTAGTAATGCTCCACCACAGAACATCGCCCTAATCATCTGGCACCAATACTTGTGTTGATGCTTGGCCTGCTGCCCAACATCCTCTGCATTGATGCCTCCTGTACTGCGGCCCATGGCTCTGCCACTACCACTTCCACTGCTACATATGTACTGCAGCTCCCTCTGCATCTGTGCTGTTGCTGGTCCTTCCTTTCAACATTGCATCTGCACTGCAACTCTCTCTCATCATGTTGCATCGTGTTTCCCATAGCACTACCACTGCTGCTACTGCACTGTACCTCGGTTACTAAGAATTAATTAACTGATCTACCCAACTAATGACATCCTTGTCAGGCTAGAAGACCTCTTGATGCTGAAGATCCCTCTATTGCTATCTTGTGCTCCCTCTGCTTCCTCTACGATGCTGCAACAACTTTGTGCCTCTCGCACTGTTGCAAACACCTTTGTGCCTTTCTACATTGTTGTAAACACCTTTGTGCCTCTTGCACTACTGCAAACACCTCTGTGCCTTTCTGCATTGCTATAACCACGTTTATGCCTCTCGCACTGCTGCAACCCTCACTATGTTGCTACAAATCCCTACACTCTGGCATTGTTCTGTCGCTCCATCTACATCTTGCTTCTACTGACATCCATCATCCTGCTACTATCACTCGGGGCTCCCGTAGCCGAATATGATCCAAGAGATTGGGTACCTCAAGGATCTTTCCCTCATCTTCTTTAGTCCTCCTGACTACAGCTGGATGTCACCCCACCTCTTCTCTAGAGGAACATGAGCACTCATGGCACAATCGCCATCCGTCTCGACTTCTTTCTCCGCCTTAGTTGGAGATGCCTTGGAGTCAGAAGCCTCTCCCATATTCTTCTTCATGGGACACTAGGTTTCATAATGACCTAATCCCCCACAATGGAAGCAATTTATCTTGGAGATGACCTTCTTCTTCCTCTTCCCTTATTTTCCCGCAAATGTTAGTGCCGCATCCTCCTCCTCCTCGTTCTTGATTCGACCTCCTTTGCTGCTACTTCCCACCTTGGTTAGACATCTTATCTCTTCTTGGCAAAGAGTTGCCCACATCTCTTCCCATCCTGGAAGAGTCTCTCTACCCAAAATGATTTGGACGAATGTCTCCCACTCCTTGAAGACTCCATTCAGGGAGGTCCTCACCATGAACTCTTGATCCGACGTGGCCCCTATGGAAGTAAGTTGGTCCTGAATCTCCCACAACCTACTGAGTTATAGGTCTATATACTCCCCCTTCTGCATCTGAGATGGCCACAATTGATTCTCCAGTAGCATCTTCCTCTGCACGGAAGTGCCCTGATACAATGTTGTCAAGTTATCCCACATCTCCTTTGTCGTATTATTCTCAGCAATATCTATAACTACATGATCCTTAACCCCATCAAGGGTTATGCACTTTTCCTTGACCATTGCATCCTCATACCTTTCGTTATTAGCTGGGTCGACTGGGATAGCCATAGTTCTCAAGGCGAAGCCTTTGATACGATGTATATCCGGAACAAATAGGATCCTGGCCTTCCAGATGACAAAGTTGGAGGCCCCGTCCAACCTGTCTTGATCCCTCAATCCATTCATTGCCATCTCCGCTCTTCTCCTCGACTCCCTCTAATACTCGACTTCTTTCCTGGAGGTTTTCTCCTAGACTCCCTCTAAGTCTTGATTTCCCTCCTTTAAATCCTCTCCTAGACTCCCTTTGAGTCTCAATTTCCCTCCTATAAATCCTTCTTCCAACGGTCGACCCGCTCCTCTTTGGTCCTCTTTGCACTTGCAACACAGATCTAGATTTTTTAGCTAGAAATCCTCCTAGGTAGTGACTCCCTCTACCTTGGTTCTGTCCTATTAGGTATTGTTCTTCTTCGACAGCAACAACACCCCACCAGCTTCCCAATCCATAATCTTCCCACATCTCCCTATGCCCCAACAGCTGAAGAAATTGAGCCCTTTAGCTCTGCATAATTGTGGCAAGGCTGAATCGCTCCTCTAGCCAACTACGTCACTCCTACCTGGCTGAGTAGGATGATGTGGCTCTTCGTGAGCCTCTTCCGCCTCTCACTGCCTCTACGTTGGACCTCTCTCTGGCTTCAAATGATGACGCAGACCCTTTGTGTCACTCCTTCTCCATTGCCTTCTACTTAGGAATAACATCGTCTCTCAGGACAGTTGTTTCTGCTGCAAATTTTCTAATTTAGCTCGTGCCTTCAGTTCTCCTGTGATCTGCAACCCTCTGATACCATGTTGAAATTTCTAAGTCTAACCCATTACAAATTCTTCCTGCATTATCTAGTTTATTTCACCTACTTGTTTTATTCTTTTTACAAGTTATTTAACCATATAAATATTGAAAATATACACAACTGCAGTGTCAACCATCTACAGATCATCAACTGAAAATAACAAACAAACACACAAGGGACATCGTTATTTTTGGACAATCGTCCCCGGAAAAACCCAACTTGGGAAAACTGGTGCAACAATTCTGAGGGTTTTATTATTAAGAAGATTTTCTTGAGTACAACTAGGGTGCCAAACTAGCTCACCCAACAGAGATATCTATCTGGGCAATACCTCCCTTTGGAAGCAAATATTTGGCAAGTCTACTCCACGAGAATATCTCCAACGCTTCTCGGAGGCTCTGTGTCAACCCTCTTGGCCTCTATGTCACTCTCAAGCCTCTTGCGTCAACCTTCTGTTGCTCCGCGCTGGCTCTCTGGCCCTCTGCATCACCCATGCAGGCCCTGCTAGCCTCTACACAGTCACTCTATCCCTTTGTGTGGCTCCTTTGTCTTTGCATAGCCTCTTCTGCCTCAGCGCTGATCATTCGGCACTATCTCTTCCTCTCTACTATGCACTCACTTCCCCTCACTGCAACTCAGATCACTTGTTCGAATTTTCTCAGCAAACCCCACTCCAGAAAATCGAACTGGGTGATCAATCTTGGTGTATCTCCATCTGAACCTTAAGCCTCGTCTTATACTTTTTCTGTTGAGTCTTCAATGGCTAAGATTAAATCTCCAATCAACGGCTAAGATTAGATATAGCTTGATCCATGTATTTTACAACATTCTCACTCAGTTTTATATCAATACCCAATAATATTTTTATTTTCTTAAGTTTAGACTTAGGAACCCATTAAAAATACTAATTATTTCAATATATCTCTAACCGAGTGGAATTTCCCTAACCATTTCTAAGTCTTCGAGATCTCATGTGCTTTAGTCTCTCCACCAATTTTCATGGCTAGATCACATTTGGTGCTAGCCCAAATCAAAACTCCCTCTTAGCGAGGAATGTGCTCTAGTAATGCTCCACCACTGAACATCACCCTGATCATCCGGCACTGGTACCAGTGCTGATACTTAGCCTGCTGCCCAACATCCTCTGCACTTTTGCCTCCTGTATTGTTGCCCATGGATCTGCCACTGCCACTGCTACTAATACATCTGTATTGTAGCTCCCTCTTCATCCGTTTTGCTGCTAGTCCTTCCTGCCAACACTGCATCTGCACTACAACTCTCTCGCATCATCCTACATCGTCCTGCCCATAGCACTACCATTGCTACTGTTGCACTGCACCTCAGTTATTGAGAATTAAGTAACTGATCTACCCAACTAATGACATCCTTGTCACACTAGAAGCCCTCCTGATGTTGAAGCTCCCTCTGTTGCTATCTTGTTCTCCCTCTGCTGCCTCTGTGCTGTCACAACAACTTTGTGCCTCTCGCATTGCTACAAACACCTATGTGCCTTTTTGCATTGTTGCAAACACCTTTGTGCCTCTCGCACTGCTACAACCATCACTACGCTACTATAGATGCCTGCACTCTAGCATTTTTCTGCTGCTCCATTCGCATCTTGCTTCTACAGATATCTATCATCCTGCTACTATCACTCGGGGCTCCCATAGCCCAATATGATCCAATAGTTTGGGTACCTCAAGGATTTTGCCCCTCCTCTTCTTGAGTTCTCCTGACTACAACTCGATGTCATCCCACCTCTTCTCTAGAGGTGCGTGAGCACTCATGGCACAGTCGTCATCCGTCGCGACTTCTTTCTCCGCCTTAGCCGGAGCTGCCTTGGAGTCAAAAGCCTCTCCCTTATTCTTCTTCATGGGACACTCGGTTGCATAATGACCCAATTCCCCACAATAAAAGCACTTTATCTTGGAGATGTCCTTCTTCTTCCTCTTCCCCTATTGTACCGCAGATGCCATTGCTGCATCCTCCTCCTCCTCCTCTTTCTTGATTCGACCTCCTTTACTGCTACTTCCCACCTTGGTTAGCCATTTGATCTCTTCTTGGCGAAGAACTGCCCGCATCTCTTCCCATCGTGGAAGAGTCGCTCTGCCCAAAATTCTTTGGACAAATGTCTCCCACTCCTCAGAGACTGCATTCAGGGTGGTCCTCACCATGAAATCTTGATTCAGCATGGCCCCTATGGAAGTAAGTTGGTATTGAATCTCCCGCAACCGTTGTGGTATAGGTCTATTTGCTCCGCCTTCTGCATCTAATACGACAACAACTAATTCTTTAGTAGCATCTTCCTCTGCACAGAAGTGCCTTGATACAATTTTTCAAGGTATCCCACATCTCCTTTGTCGTATTCTTCTCATAAATATGCGTAACTACATGATCCTTGACCCCATCAAGGATTATGCACTTTACCTTGGGCATTGCATCCTCATACCTTTCGTTATCAGCTTGGTTGACTGGGATAACTACGGTTTTCAAGGTGAATCCCTTGATGCGATGTCTATCTAGAATAGACAAGATCCTAGCCTTCCAGATGACAAAGATGGAGGCTTCGTCCAACCTGTCCTAATCCCTCAGTCCGTTCATTTCCATCTCTGCTCTTCTCCTCGACTCCCTTTGAGTCTCGACTTCCTTCCTGGAATTTTTCTCCTAGACTCCCTTTGAGTCTTGATTTCCCTCCTCTAAATCCTCTCCTAGACTCCCTTTGAGTCTTGATTTCCCTCCAGGAAATCCTTCTGCCAACAATCGACCCACTCCTCTCTGATCCTCTTTGCACCTGCAACACGGATCTGGATTTCTTGGCTAGAAAACCTCCTAGGTAGCGACTCCCTCTACCTTGGTTCTGTCTCGTTAGGTATTGTTCTGCTTTGAGAATAACAACACCCCACGAGCTTCCCAATCCACAATCTTCCCACAGCTCCCTATGCCCCAGCAGCTGAAGAAACTAAGCCCCTTAGCTTTGCGTAATCCTGGCAAGGCTGAATCGCTCCTCTAGCAAACTACGTCACTCCTACCTAAACGAGTATGATGACATGGCTCTTCGTGAGCCTCTTCTACCTCTCACTGCCTCTACATTGGCCCTCTCTCTGGCTCGAAATGATGATGCAGCGCTCTGCATCACTCCTTCTCTTCTGCCTTCTGCTTAGGAACAACTCTGTCTCTTATGACAGTTGTTTTTGCTGCAAATTTTCTGATTTCGTTGGTGCCTTCAGTTCTCCTGTGATCTGCAACCCTCTGATACCATGTTCAAATTTCTAAGTCTAACCCATTAGAAAATCTTACTGCATTATTTGGTTTATTTCACCTACTTGTTTTATTCTTTAACAAGTTATTTAACCATATAAATACTGAAAATATACATAAATGCACTCTCAACCATCTACAAATCATCAACTGAAAATAACAGACAAACACACAAGGGACGCCATTATTTTTGGATAATCATCCCCGGAAAAACTCAACTTGGGAAAACTGGTACAACAATTCTAAGGGTTTTATTATTAAGCAACTTTTCTTGAGTACAACTAGGGTTCCAAACTGGCTCACCCAACAAAGATATCTATCTAGCAATAATACCTCTATTCGGAAGCAGATATTCAGCAAGTCTACTCCACGAAAATATCTCCAACACTTCTCTTAGGCTCAACATCAACCCTCCTATCCTCTACGTCACTCTAAAGCCTCCTACGTCAACCTTTTGTTGCCCTGTGCTAGCTCTTTGGCCCTCTGCGTCACACACGCAGACCCTGCTAGCCTCTACACAATCACTCTAGCTCTTTGCGTGGCTCCTGCTGTCTCTACGTAGCCTCCTCTACCTCAACATTGATCCTTTGGCACTATATCTGCCTGTCTACTATGCACTCACTGCCCCTCGCTGCAACTTAGATCACTTGTTCGAATTTTCTCAGCAAACCCCACTCTAGAAAATCAAACTGGCTGATCAATCTTGGTGTATCTCCAACCGACCCTCAAGCCTCCTCTTATACTTTTTCTATTGGATCTTCAACGACCAAGATTAAATCTCTAATCAACGGCTAATATTAGATTTGGCTTGATCCATGTCTTTTAGAATATTCTCACCTAGCTTTATATTAATACCCATTAATATTTTTATTTTCCCAAGTTTACACTTAGGAACCCATTAAAAATATTAATTATTTCAATATCTCTCTAATCGGGTGGAATTTCCCCAAACCATTTCTAGGTCTTGAAGATCTCATGTGCTTTAGCCTCTCCACCAATTTTCATGGCTAGAGAACATCTGATGCTACCCAAAATCAACACTCCCTCTTAGCGAGGAATGTGCTCTAGTAATGCTCCACCACTGAACATCACCCTAATCATCTGACACCGATACTTGTGCTCATGCATGGCCTGCTGCCCAACATCCTCTACATTGTTGCCTCCTGTACTGTTGCCCATGGCTCTGCCACTGCCACTGCCACTGCTAAATCTGTACTGCAGCTCCCTCTGCATCTGTGCTGTTGTTGTTCCTTCCTCCCAACACTGCATCTGCATTGCAACTCTCTCGCATCATCCTGCATCGTCCTGCCCATAGCACTACCATTGTTACTATTGCACTGCACCTCAGTTATTGAGGATTAAGTAACTGATCTACCCAACTAATGACATCCTTTTCAGGTTAGAAGCCCTCCTGATGCTAAAGCTCCCTTTGTTTCTATCTTGTGCTCCGTCCGCTGCCTCTGCACTGCAACAACTATGTGCCTCTGGCACTGTTGCAAACACCTCTGTGTCTTTCTGCATTACTGCAGCCACCTTTGTGCCTCTCACACTGCTGCAACCCTCACTATGATGCTACAAATCCCTGCACTATAGCATTGTTCTGCCACTCCATCCATATCTTGCTTCTACCAAAATCCATCATCCTGCTATTGTCACTCGATGCTCCTATAGCCGAATATGATCCAAGAGTTTGGGTACCTTAAGGATCTTTCTCCTCATCTTCTGTAATCCTCCTGACTACAACTTGATGTCATGCCACCTCTTCTCTAGAGGTGCATGAGCACTCATGGCACAGTCGTCATCTGTCTCAACTTCTTTCTCCACCATAGCTGGAGCTTCCTTGGAGTCAGAAGCCTCTCAATTATTCTTCTTCCTAGGACATTGGGTTGCATAATGACCCAGTTCCCCACAATGGAAGCACTTTATCTTGGAAATGTACTTATTCTTCCTCTTCCCTTGTTGTCCCGCAGATGCCAGTGCCACATCCTCCTCCTTCTCCTCTTTCTTGATTCGACCTCCTTTGCTGCTGCTTACCACCTTGGTTAGTCATATGATCTCTTCTTGGCGAAGAGATGCCCACATCTTTTCCCATCGTGGAAGAGTTGCTCTACCCAAAATGCTTTGGACGAATTTCTTCCACTCCTCAGAGACTGCGTTCAGGGTGGTCCTCACCATGAACTCTTGATCTGGCATGGCCCCTATGGAAGTAAGTTGGTCCTGAATCTCCCACAACCTGTTGAGGTATAGGTCTATCTGCTCCCCCTTCTGCATCTGATATGACCGCAACTAATTCTCCAGTAACATCTTCCTCTACATGAAAGTGCCCTGATATAATGTTGTCAAGGTATCCCACATCTCCTTTGTTGTATTCTTCTCAAAAATATGTGTAACTACATGATCCTTGACCCCATCAAGGATTATGCACTTTGCCTTGGCCATTGCATCCTCATACCTTTCGTTATCAGCTTCGTCGACTGGGATAGCTACGGTTCTCAAGGCAAAGCCCTTGATGCGATGTCTATCCAAAACAGACAAGATCCTGGCCTTCCAGATGACAAAGTTGGAGACCCCTTCCAACCTGTCCTGATCCCTTAGTTTGTTCATTACCATCTCCGCTCTTCTCCTCGACTCCCTTTGAGTCTCGACTTCCTTCCTGGAATTTCTCTCCTAGACTCCCTATGAGTCTTGATTTCCCTCCTGCAAATCCTCTCCTAGACACCCTCTGAGTCTCAATTTCCCTCCAGGAAATCCTTCTGCCAACAATCGACCCGATCCTCTTTGCACTTGCAACACGAATCTGGATTTCTTGGCTAGAAATCATCCTCGGTAGTGACTCCCTCTACCTTGGTTCTGTCCGGTTAGGTATTGTTCTGCTTCAACAGCAACAACACCCCACCAGCTTCCCAATTCACAATCTGCCCACAGCTCCCTATGCCCTAGCAGCTAAAGAAACTGAGCCCCTTAGCTCTACATAATCTTGGCAATGCTGAATCGCTCCTCTAGCCAACTATGTCACTCCTACCTAAACGAGTATGATGACGTGGCTCTTCGTGAGCTTCTTCTGCCTCTACGTTGGCCCTCTCTCTAGCTCAAAATGATGATGTAGGCCCTCTGCGTTACTCCTTCTCTTTTTTCTTCTGCTTAGGAACAACTCTGTCTCTTAGGACGACTGTTTCTGCTGCAAATTTTCTGATTTACTTGGTGCCTTTAGTTCTCCTGTGATCTGCAACCCTCTGATACCATGTTGAAATTTCTATGTCTAATCCATTAGAAATTCTTCCTGCATTATCTGGTTTATTTCGCCTACTTGTTTAATTCTTTAACAAGTTATTTAACCATATAAATACTGAAAATATACACAAATGCATTCTCAACCATCTACAGATCGTCAACTAAAAATAACAGACAAACACACAAGGGACACCGTTATTTTTGGACAATTGTCCCTGGAAAAGCCCAACTTGGGAAAACCGGTGCAGCAATTATGAGGGTTTTATTATTAAGCAACTTTTTTTGAGTACAACTAGGGTGCCAAACTGGCTCACCCAACAGAGATATCTATCAGGCAGTAATATCTCTCTTCGGAAGAAAATATTTGACAAGTCTACTCCATGAAAATATCTCCAACGCTTCTCTGAGGCTTTGCGTCAACCCTCCCAGACTCTATGTCACTCTCAAGCCTCCTGCGTCAACCTTCGGTTACTTTGCGCTGACTCTCTGGTCGTCTACATCACCCACGCAGGCCGTGCTAGCCTCTACACAGTCACTCTGGCCCTCTACGTCGCTCATGCTGGCTCTGCGTAGCCTCCTTTGCTTCAATGCTGATCCTTCGGCACTATCTCTGCCTCTTTTCTACTCATTGCCCCTCGCTACAACTCAGATCACTTGTTCGAATTTTCTCAGCAAACCCCGCTCCAGAAAATCGAACTGACTTATCAATCTTGGTGTATCTCCAACTGACCCTCAAGCCTCCTCTTATACCTTTTCTGTTAAGTCTTCAACGTCCGAGATTAAATCTCTAATCAACGACTAAGATTAGATTTGGCTTGATCCATGTCATTTAGAACATTCTCACCTAGTTTTATATCAATACCCATTAATATTTTTATTATCCTAATTTTAGACTTATGATCCCATTAAAAATATTAATCATTTCAATATCTCTCTAACCGGGTGCAATTTCCCCAAACCATTTCTAGGTCTTGGAGATCTCATGTGCTTGAGCCTCTCCACCAATATTCATGGCTAGAGCACATTCGATGCTACCCCAAATCAATAGTTACTTTAGTATTGGATCAGGAGTTGTCTCTTAGTGCAGGAAGAAGCAAAAGTTCGCGGCACTAAGTTTTGCAGAGGCAGAATACATAGCAACAAGCATGGCTACTTGTGAATCATTGTGGCTTTGGAAGCTACTAGTGACACTATTTGGCCAAAGGATGGACTCGACTAGTGTCTACTGTGATAATCAGAGTTGCATCAAGCTCTCTGAGAATCCATTGTTCTATGATAGGTTGAAACATATTGACATCAGATACCACTTCATCAGAGATTGTGTACAACGTGGACCAATGCAGATACAATATGTTTCCACAAATCAACTAGTTGTAGATATTATGATGAAGGCCTTGGGTAAGGAAAAGTTTTTCTTCTTTAGGGATAATTTGGGAGTAGTGGAGAACACCTTCCTCATTAAGAGATATTGTTAGTTTTTGTAGTTCAACCATGTGTTCTATTCCCTATTGGTGTGTATGAGGCTAAGGAACACATGAGAATAATTATCTCCAGGTCTAGAAAAAGTTTCTAATGGAAATGTATTAATTAGATTAATTATCCAAGTTTCAATCATTTTCCTAAATCTAACCTAGGAAAAGTGGTTAATTAAATCAGATTAACTGAGACAAATTGATTTTGCTCTAGTGACTTCTAGAAAATTCATGAGAAGGGTTCATGATGATCTTAGCCACATATTGGAGTTAGATAATGGTTGTTGATTCGTCAACAAAAGATTACAAGAGAAAATTGATGGGGCATTTGGAGAACACATTCGAGACACAAAATTGTAGGGTTAGCAAGGGCACAGTGTTGGAGTGGAGGACACTAGCAATTGGGTTTTAGTAGGAGAGATTGAGGAATTTCCGAAGAAATTCTTCATAGATATTCCAGTATTTAGAGAAGAGGAAGGAGGCCGAATTATTCTGCAAGAGGGAGGTCGATTCAACTATTGCGAGTTTCCAATTTACCTAGTGTGAATAATTGCTAGAGTTCGATTTCAGTTGCTAGAGGAAGTGTGGGTGGATTTAATGTGTTAATAGAGGAAGTATATTTTCCATAATGAGCGTGTTCCAAAAGAGGTTTTGCACATTTCCAGTCTTCTAGTCAGAGTTGCTGTAGGTGTGAGCTTCACAAAGAGGGTTGAGTTGCTTTGCTGAAGGAAATCGTGGATTTCCTATTTGATTTTACGAGTAGAAGTGAAGAAAGATATTTGTCGGAGCTTTTCCAATGAAGGGAAAGAAGTTGTTACAATTCTCAATTTGTTGAAGATTTATGAATAATATAAACCCTTATCTGCAGAACTAGTTTTCCCTTTAAGTTTTTTCCAAGGACTATTATCCAAAAATATCGGTGTCTAAATTCTATGTGTATGCATTATTTTCTCAATTCATGTAATTATTGGTGAAAATTGCAGTAGTTTTTTTATTTGTTATTTAATGTGATTAATTTTTGGAGACAAATAATCTGCTTAAGATAGAAGAGTAATTTTGAGTTGTCACAATTAATGAAATTTCACAAAGGTTATAGAAGGGCAAACAAGAGAAAGGTCAACACGGTTTCTAATGGCTAAAATGCATAAAACAACTAAGAAATGTTTGACATCAACCAAAAAATTATGTCTGAAAAATGCATGAAATGATGAATTGTTCCTTTTAGAATTAATAAATACAAGGCCTAATTTAGGAAAATGGCATACAGGGGAAATTAAGCTTTAAAATGTATGTTTTTCCAAACTCTAATCTTAGTTTACCATAAAATAAGAAAAAGATGGAAAATTTAGTTTGATTGACACTGGAAGAGTATCACCTTCAATCAATTCCAAATATGGAGTCAAGAGGACAAGGTCAAAATAAAAGGACCTTGGATAAAGAGGGGGAGAGAGAAACTAACTCTCTAGCAAACCCTAGCCACTTTCAATTTAAGGAGATTTAAGGTCAAGGAATGCAATCTAGTTTCCTTGATGGATTCTTGATGACAAATTTTGCATATGATGAAACAAGAGTTCATTAAAAAAAAGGAGGAAAAAGAGCATTAAACTTACACCATTCATCCAAACATCACTTCATCAATCCGAAAAAGTCTCTCCATGCAATAAATATCCTCCCTAATATAATTCACTACCCTAATGAGCCATTACATCCAAGAGAAATAATAGAAGTTGTTGCACACTCTTTGTAAGAGTAAGATTTGACTGTGTGTAACAATGATTCGCTCAATTCGACTCTCCTCTATTTATAGGAGGGTAACCAAGTTGAATTGGCCTAGTTTACAATTAAAATCCCTAGAAAAAGGGTGTTTGTAAGTGTTCACAAGTTCAATAGGTCACAACATGACCTATAAGATTAGATATCATAATTATAAAATATGACAAAATGCCTCCTTTTCCTCCACAAGTGTAGGAAAGGAAGCTCTCCAACATGACATCAACCTCATAAAGTGAGCATCTTCATCAAGCAATGTTCTAGGAAGGGTCCAAGAGTGCTCCTCCCTCCAAGTCATCTCCTCAACATGAAAAGGTGCATCACCAAGTTACAACTGCTCAACTATATGTCATTATCAAGAAACCCCACATTGTTACTCTAGGGCATGCAAGCGTGACGTTGCAAGTCGAAGGCATTACATCATCATTGAAAAGGAGTGTGCTAACCCTCCAAAAGGGTCACAAATCATCATCATCCTCAACAGGGTCCTAGAACAGGGAAAAACCCATCAAGAAGGTGCAAGGCCAACCTAGGGATGTCCTGAGTCCTTTGGGGTACATCCCCAATCTTGGAAACGTCTTGGTTTCTTTGCTCAATGTTTCAACTCCTAGAGATATAGAAGGTGTCATACATCAATGTGAGGTTGCTTCAATGAGGAACACTCATCTCAATGGGACCAACATTGTGGGTGTGAGGTCCATAAGTACTCTCATGTTAGGCTAGATGTCCTCATCAAGGTGCTAGAGAAGTGTCAAACCATCCGACAAGGGATATCTAATGTGTCTAGGAGGAAACATATGAGATATACCCTCAAGATCAAGTGAGATTAACAACATTAGGTAAAGAACCATAAACGTATCATAGTGTGTGATGTTCATTCTTTTGGTGTTCCTTATGGATGGAATTTCAGGATTGGAGATAGACAGGGCACAAGTGCACATTTACTTCATCAGCGGGCCCAGGGGCTTTTGCATACATTCCATGTGGTTTTGAGGAGTTTTGATGGGATCCGATAACATTTGATTGACATATTCCATCATCTGCACAACTTGCCTTTCGTTCTGTTGCATTCTAACAACTTTCAAGAAATATGGTTATTATTGGGCCTAACTCAATTAATTATGCTTAAGGTGGCATTCTAAGAGGAATACTTGACGAAACCCCTTAGTGTAATATATCGTTGGCACTGGAACAAGAAGATCTACCAGCTGAGATAGTTAGAAGTGATTTCCAGTGATCTAAGGAGGCATGGTGGCCAATTTACCATTTTTCCACATTAAAAAGAATATTTTAATTGAAATAAAAAGAGAGAAACATGCTCAATGATTAAAATAATAATAAAATAGGAAGTTCTAGAGGGGTCCATCAGATTTATAAAAGAGGTGGAGGCCATTGGGGTACATCTTGGATTTGATATTTCTTATTGTATGAAAGGTTTGGGAACCCAGTTCTCTACTCCATTTGTAGCCCCAGGACAGAGACCCTTCAATAAGATTGGGTGAGTACCAATTTCCCTTTAGTGAATTCATCCAGAATTCACAAGAGAGATTAACAATGACATTTCAATTCAGTGTTTGAGGGTAAGCACAACATTGGAACAGATTCTTGAGACCAGTTTTTAATCTCAACTATTTTGTTGTATCAACATGTAAACCCTAGTTTTCTCTTATAATAATTGTTGAGATTATTTCTATTCATTGTATTATTGAATTGCATGCATTCTATTGGTTATATTTTACATGGAAATCTTATGTTAAGTGAATGGTAATTTTTAAGGAGAAATTTTAGTTGGATTAAATTTCTGCAAAATTAGTCAAATATCTCGTTTGGGATATTACAGTTATCTCAGAGCTAGTCTTCCTACCAACGTGAAAGTCTTACTGCGCATCACATTTTCCTACCAACTTGAAAGTCTTACTGTAGATCACATTTGCGGGTTATTTATGAAAATCCAATCGAATGTTTAATTGTGAAAGTTCCAAATCCTATTTGTCGGAGTTTATTATTCTGCAAGTTATCTCTGAAGAAGCCATTGTTACGACCACTGTTGCAGAAGGAATTTTTTTTAAATATTTTCGGGCAATTAATATTTTTGCGCGAAAGAAATTTATTCAAAGCCATACATTTCATTTTGGCCCAGATTTACTAAAAAGGGCCAAAGTTGAGATTATTTTATAAAGTGTCCAAATATCATTTTTAATAAACCGACACCTTATTTTAAAGTGCTCCAAACTTTTGAATTTGGTGCAATGGATTATTATTTTGCATAAATTATTATTTTATAAGGTGTCAAAGTTAATATCTAAGTTGAAAGGTGTTGATGGAAATTTACATTACTCTGGGACGAATGATAATTTTTGTGAAGACAGGTGGGCATTCAGAGTGATTATCTTACAGTGCATATTGTGCAGCCGTGAAGCAAGATCGAAATTGCATATAGCCGCTTTTGAGAGCAGTCGATTCACCGTGAAGCTGCTATTGTTCTTCTGAAGAAGCCAAATCCATAGACGCCGAGCAACATTTCTTTGTTGGGCCAACTAATTAAAAAGGGAGCCAAAATTGTATTCTCAGCAGGGCGAATTATCTTTTGAAGGGCTGAGACCTATGATATCCTTAGAAATTCTACAAAATTGAATTTCTGATCAAATTCGACTTGCAAGAAAGGAAAGGTCGGTTTGTTAGGTGAGTGTATTGCACCAAAGTCCCTGTGCATGCTCAACAATCCATGAAGGCCAAAGTCCATTTGCGCTGGCAGTAATTACGAGGCAGAAATTATGCTATAATGTCCTGCAAATTCCTGGGTGTATTTCTCATTTTTTTTGCCTCATCTTCCTGAGCGGGATCATCAGTTCTTTAGGAGCTAAAGTTTGTTTCCCACAGGGCCGAGTTTCAGTAGCATATGTGGGCAAAATTTCTGATATGCAGTTGATGAGTCATATTTTGTGATAAAGAAGTATCCTCCCGATTTGAGTGTACACCAAAGCCCATGGTTGCAAGGCAGCAATTCTTATTCAGAGTGATCAAGTTTTCCAAGTGCAATTCCTCCATTGAATATTCCCACATTTTTTCAACAAGAGATCGAACTCATTCAAGGAATACGGTTCAACTATTTTACCCCACTATTTGAGACACTAAAGACTGAATGAAGTAGAACCATCATCTTGATTGACTAATTATTTAATCCATGTCCCAAATTTATTTGGTCGAATTCTCATTCACTGTTTTCCATAAATTTGCAGTGCCAAGGAATTTCTCTACCAGGAGGTTTGAATCAGTCAAGAAGTAGTCGTATGGTGATGGTTTAATTCTTCAGAGAATGAACAATTTATGGTTTCTGTTACCGTTCAAACCAACAAGGGACTTAAAGGGTTCCTAAGAGGGCAACAGCTAGGTTAAGGGTAATAGTGGAGGTTTAGCCCAATGTCACCACAGTTAAGTCTCCCTTCTCTTTATAGACTTTCATCGATGGGAGGAGTCCCATATATGAATGAAACTTGTTTGCTCTTTAAGCAAGGGACTTGGTCCACCAAGGGTAAGGGGTGAGGATTAGAGGGTTGAGGGAGAAATGATAGGCTTATAAAACAAGGTTCTCAATCCCTATAATCATTGGAAAACTTGGATTCCCAAATGGTCTTTAACAAATAATCTTTATTGAAAAGTCAGACCACACAAGGCCAGGTGGACCCAGCCTGGGTTCGGGGATAGAATGCAACAACCAATGATGTTCCTATCCTAGAAAAGGTGAGGGAAAAGGACCAAACAAGAATATTTACTTCAAAAAGTTGAATTGATCCTATTAAGATCTAGCCTTGGGAATTTCAAGGAAAAAATTGATCCTAGAGCTAAGGCTTGGGATTTCGAGAGATTCCACTGTAAGAATTGCCTTAAATTTGGAGAAGAGGGAGAGGACCCACCAACACAGTAGCCTATAGGAGATCGAAGTTTTTTGTTAGGTCAATTCTCGAGAAATTGATGCCTTAGGTGACCTAATGGGGCTAGACTTGGGGAAAATGGGCAAAATGGTAAAAAGAGGGTTGAAATGATCACCGCTTCAAGGGAACAGTGCCTAATTCACTTGGGGATATGGATTCAAGGATAGTGATGAGTAAGAACTTGGTTTGTTGATCAAGGAGGCCCAGAAAGTCAATTTCATCCGATGTTGAGGTAAAGAAAATAAAAGTGACCTTCAAGCATTTACACTTCAAATCAAACAGTGCAAGCTTATCGAGACAAATAATCTCTAGGATATTTCATTCATATAATATTGGCCCATACATTAAATTAGCTAAAACATGCTCAATTCCACATTTCAATTATGCAACAACTAGCCCTAATTTTAACAGTGTGCAACAATAAAAATAATAACATCAAAATTCACTTACAATGATAGAGTATATCCAACCAACATTTCGTTCACAAGACAAAACTCCAAGACAAGATAAATAGTCCAAATCCATATCTCAAAATTCATCCATGTCTAGAAAATATTCTCCAAGGAAAAAGTGTGAAGTTCTCTATGATTAGAGAGATCCCAAATCAAGTGATGATATAAATGAATGTATCTAACATCAATATATAGCCTCCTAAGGAGTTCGAATTAGCCTATGGGCCTACATTAGCCCCTAATGATAAAATATTGTGCAAATAAAACCCCTATGGGTGGCAAGCCCACCAAACTAGCTCACAAGTGTAAAAATAAGCCTCACAAGGGGCCAAATAATAATATGTGCATGTCGTAGGTTCTTCCAAAGGCATAATAATATCCAGAAGTACCATATTGAGGAATAAATTCCTCGGAAAACTATGGACAAGGGGGTGGCCCCTTTTTTCCAAGTAGTAGACTTGTAGTGCTCCCATTGGGTTTGAGGGCACACAAATGACCCCATGGATCTCCATATGAATTAGAGATGCCTATAGATCCTCTGGAAGGGTCTAAGTGGTGGAATGAATGCTGTCATGACATCGTACAAGTCCTGAGACACCTGTTAAGCGTGTGGGGCTCCTGTGGGGGCCTGCTGGGCATAATCTACCAAGAATATCATCATCATCTCAAAAGTGGATCACTAGTAATCTTTGACCATCCATGAAGATTTGTGGAGTGTTTTCTGCTGCTGTGGAGGCCAATGGCTCTCTATGCACAGCTTACATGTGAAGATCTCATATAAGGAGACCAAACCCAAATGGAAACCACTTATAATCCTACATAAGATCCATTGCGTCCCATAGGAGTCCAATACAACCAGTGATTAAAATAATCGGGTAAAATATCTTATAAATCATGGATAACAACGATGACACTTCATAATGGCATGCCTTTTCGTACTGGGCTTTGGCATGTGCTAGTGTCTCCAGGCTCCAAAGGGGGTTAGCCAAGTACCTTATTAGCTGGTTTCAGCCCTTAAAGGGAATAATATGTCTAAGGTACATCCCTCTAATGGGGTGGAAATCTAATCTAATCATGAGAAACATCATATGTGGTTAGTTCTAATGCAAAAATCATTATGCAATGCATCCTACCCTGACTTGCATATAGTACAACGTCAAGTATCAAGGAAAGGAGTGATGCGACTTATTTTGACTGGTTGAAGCCAAAGGTCATCGTTGAGTTTGGAAATGTAGTAATAGTCATCCCCAAATTTCCCATGAATCCTGATGGGAACTAAGCCTTTGTCCACCAAGACCAAGTCCCCTATTTTGTATTCTTTCTTTGGTTTCAACTTCTTGCTTGGCTTGTGATTTGGTCTTTTAAGGATACAAACCTCTTGTGAAGGGAGAATGGGGGAAGGCTTCTCGATGTTATGTGCTTCATAATAGGGACCAGGGTCAATTACATGAGATAGGTAGGTAGGTTCTTTGTGAAGGATGAAGGGGGTCCCATCGGATTGAGGGATGATAGCATATGATAGATCCATTTGAACGTGACCCCCAACATTGGCTCCCCATTTCTTAGATAGCAACATCCCCCACACATTAGGAATATTGATGACAACAATGTCCATGAGGAAAGATATGTTGGGGTTCCTAGCCAAAGAAACCTTAAGATCCTTAATGAGGCCCTCCACTTCCACAGGTTTGGAGTTAAATCCACACACCTTTTTGTATGGTCAGGTGATGATGAGACTCAATTGCTTCATAACAGTTAAAGGCATGATGTTTGCGGAAGCCCCTGAGTCAAACATACAATTGTGGAGGTAAAGGTCATTGATAGCCAAAGTGAGCATAAAAGGTTCGTGTCTGGGGTTACAATTGGGAATGTGAGTGTTTTGCAAATCTTTAGGTAATTCTTCCTCGTCAAAACCCAAGGACTTTACTTTGCTGTCCTTTCTCAGGAAGTTTAGCAATAGCCTTTAGAGGGACATATATGGTCATCTTTCCAATAGCAACATCCATGTCAATTTTAAGCCTAACATGTTTTACCTTTTCTTTCTTTTTGGTGTTTTCTCCCTTTTGAGGGCCCTTTTTTGGTTCAGCTTTAGTTTGGGAATCCCTTTTTGAAAGATTCCTTGAAAGGGTTTTCTCTTTGGGAGGTTCTTTAGAGGGGACATTTTTGGGAGAATCTTGCTTGGGAAAAGTGTCCTCTTTGTTAAGCTCTTTGGAGTTTGCAAGGTCTTTATTATTGTCTCTTTAGGAATATTGGAACCCTTTGAATCTTCCACTATGCTCCCATTGTTTACAATAGGCTTCTATTTCTCATCTTTTCTTATGACCTCATTGATGGGAAGATGAGTGTATGAACCTCCAAGTAGAATGTTGAATACATCAGATTCTACAAGGTTAGTTTGCTCATTTGTTTCATCATCGTCACTCTCACTAGGCTCATCTTCAGAGGATGAATCTTGTTCCACTATATTGGTTGGGGCTAAGGTATTTGGGACTTGAGAACTAGGTTTATCTTCCTCACCTTGCTTTCTTGGAAAAGGCTTCCATCTCATAACAAAATTTGACTTTTGGGCTTTCTCCAAAGCAATGATCTTGTTCATAATGATTCGATCTCGTGAATGAACTTCCTCATTAATTTTTTCCATTTTCTTGAGGATAGCCCAAAGGTTTTCTTCATGTTGATCTTTTGACTTCTCCTTCTTAGTCTCAGTTTTGTCTTTAGGAAGTTCATCAACATTCATTTTTAAGATATAAAGGTTTTCCTCAACCCAAATTTCCATTTCTTTATATTCAACGAATGTGGAAGGTTTCTTGTCTCTTAAGGCATAGGTTAGGTGGCCCCCAACAACTTTGACAATCTTATCAAGGATGTTAGCGTCAGAAGGCTTTAGGTGATCAGGGATATCTTGTACAACCATATCAAACTTTTGAATGAATCCCCGAAGGTCTTCCCTTCCCTTGGATATCTGATAAAACTTCTTGATGTTGAAGATTCCTTGGGAATTACAAGACCACCTTTTCATGAATAGGTCTTCAAACTCATCGGAATCAATGATGCAACTAGGAGGAAGACTAAGGTACAATTCTCTAGCTTGTCCCTCAAGTGATAAGGCAAACGACATCATGATTCTATCTTCATCAAAGATCAACCTAGGGGACAATTGCCAATAAATTTCTTCAACAAAGTCATGGGCACTTATAGTGGAATCTCTCTTGAATCTGGGTAAGCATCAGTCTTATTTTTCAGGTAATGGCTTGGGATCATTACCGAGCTTCAAAGGAGAAAATACACTAACCAAATGTCTTTGAATTTTGGTCATCTTGTTGTTGCTAGTGCCAGAAGTATCTGTCATTTTCGGAGTGGCGTCACTAACTTTCTCAAATTCAAGAAGGAGAGCAGTGCCAACAGGTGTTGGTTCGCGGTTCCTTCTTGTAGCAACCCTAGTTAAAGGAGGAACATTGTCTCCACGCAAACTAGGGGTTTTGACAATGAGTGGAATCGCCAGAGAAATAATGAGAATGTCGTCAATGAATCAATTCCTCAATGATTCAATAGGGAGGTAGACCTGCTTCCTCCCTGAGAATGGTGCCAGAAATGTTACCATTCAAACCAACAAGGGACTTGAAGAGGTTCCTAATAGGGAAACTACTATTTTAAGGGAAACTATGGAGGCTTAGCCCACTCTCACCACAACTAAGTCTCCCTGCTCTTAACGAACTTTCACCAATGGGAGAAGTCCCAGTAGTGTATGAATCACTTGTAAAATATATGTCAATGGATAGGTGAGAAGTGACCCTAAAACCCTTTCCCAAGGATGGAGTGAAGAATGGAATTTGCTTTCTCTTTAAGTAAGGGACTTGGTCCACCAGGGGTAAGGGGTGAGGATTGGAGGGTTGAGGGAGAAAGGATAGGCTTATAAACAAGGTTCTCAATCCCTATAATCCTTAAGAAACTTGGATTCCGAAATGGTCCTTGACAAATAATCTTTATTGAGAATTGGGACCACACAGGGCCAAGTGGACCTAGCCCAGGTTCAGGGATGGAATGCAACAACCAATGATGTTCATATCCTCTACAAGATGAGGGGAAAGGACCAAACAAAAACATTTACTTCAAAAGGTTGAATTGTTCCTATTGAGGTCTAGCCTTGGGAATGCCTAGGTAAAATTCGATCCTAGAGCTAGGGCTTGGGATTCCCAGAGATTCTACCATTAGAATTGCGTCAAATTTGGACAAGAGGGAGGGGACCCACTAGCGTAGTAGCCTATAGGAGATTGAAGTTTTTTGTTAGGTCAATTCCCGGTAATTAATGCCCTAGGTGACCTAATGGGGCTAGACTTGGACAAAAAAGGGGAAAATGATAAAAATAGGGTTCAAATGATCACCCCTTCAAGGGATCAGTGCCTAATTCATTTGGGGATATGGAGTCAAGGATGGTGATGAGTAAGAACTTGGTTTCTTGATCAAGGAGGCCCAGAAAGTCAACTTCATTCGATGTTTGAGGGAAATAAAAGAAAAGTGACCTTCAAGAATTTACACTTCAAAGAAAATGATGCAATCTTATCGAGACAAATAATCTCTAGGACATTTCATTCCTATAACATTGGTCCATGCATTAAATTAGCTAAAACATGCTCAATTCCACATTTTGATTATGCAACAACTAGCCCTAATTTAGCAGTATGCAACAATAAAAATAATAACATCAAAATTCACTTACAATGTTATAGAGTATATCCAACCAACATTTCATTCACAAGACAAAGCTACAAGACAAAATAAATAGCCCAAATCCATATGTCAAAATTCATCCATGTCCAGAAAATATCCTCCAAGGAAAAAGTGTGAAGCTCTCTATGATTAGAGAGATCCCAAATCAAGTGATGATCCAAATGAATGTATATAACATCAATATATAGCCTCCTAAGGAGTTCGAATTAGCCTATGGGCCTACATTAGCTCCTAATGATAAAATAATGTGCAAAACAAAACCCCTATTGGTGACAAGACCACCAAACTAGCTCACAAGTGCAAAAATAAGCCTCACAAGGGGCCAAATAATAATATGTGCATGTTGTAGGGCCCTCCAAAGGCATAATAACATTCAGAAGTGCCATATTGAGGAATACATTCCTCAGAATATGATGGAAAAGGGGGTGGCCGCTTGTTCTCCAAGTAGTAGACCAGTGGTGCTCCCAGTGGGTTTGAGAGCACACAAATGACCCCATGGGTCTCCATATGAATCGGAGATGCCTGTAGATCCTCTGCAAGGGTCCAAGTGGTGGAATGAATGCTACCATGACATCGTAAAAGTCTTGGGACACCTATAAAAGCGTGGGGCTTCTGTGGGGGCCTGCTAGGCATAATGTACCAAGCATATCACCAGCATCCCAAAAGTGGATCGCTAGTAATCTCTGAGGACCCATGAAGATCCATGGAGTATTGTTTGTTGTTGTGGAGGCCAATGGCTCTCTATGCACACCCTACATGTGCCAATGTAGTCCTCTGGGGTTAAGAACCCATATAGGGAGACCAAACCCAAATGGAAACCTCTTGTAATCCCGCATAAGATCCAATGCGTCCCCTAGGCTTCCAGCACAACCAATCATTAAAATAATCGAGTAAAAGAGCTTACAAATCATGGATAACAACGAAGACACTTCATAATGGCATGCCCTTCTGTAGTGGGCTTTGGCATGTGCTAGTGTCCCCAAACTCCAAATGGGGTTAGCCAAGTACCTTATTAGGTGGTTTTAGCCCTTAAAGGGGATAGTATGTCCAAGGTACATCCCTCTAATGGGGGTGGCAAGTGACAAATAAGTGAGATGGAATAGGGAATGAGAGGGTTGATCCTGGGCCACATAGTGGGGCATAGGGGTAGCTAGATAAGGGGAAGCCCACACCTAGGTATGTAATGTATAGGAGGGAGTAGTTGTGGTACATGAGGTGCCCTAGCCTTGATTTTTCCACCCTTCTTTATATACCTTTTGCCCTTTATGAATTTTCTTGTTATGGCTTTTGCCCACAGGCTAATTATTTTTGTCCTGACCATATTTTACATTTTGTGGCACAATTTCCTATTAAATGTGGCCAATTATGCTTGTCACTTTTTCTTTTAATTTCTTCAACCTCTGGTGCATCATTCTAGGCCTGACCCAAGGTGGGGCCAAGAGGCTATGAATGTGATTCCTGTGTGGACCCAAAATGTGAATGTGGAACCAGGTGGGAGAAAAGATGAATGGGGGTATAGTGAGTGGAAAGGGAGTAATATGTGCAGGGAAAGGAGCAGGACCACAGACCCAAAGTCGGGATTTCCCAAGTAGTACCACCGTAGAACCAAATGGTCATTAAAGGAGATCCCACGGGACTAAGATCCAAGGGTAACAACCAAAAGAGATCAAGGGGACAAGAGCACACATTAAGCCTACTCTTTCTGCCAAATCCCCCCATCAATCCATACCCAGAAGTATCCATGATAAGTAAACCAAATACTCAATTACCAAATGACAAGACATACCTTTAGATTCGGGAGACCCACCTTCAAAGATATGATCAATATAGGTGGGTGAAGGACCACATGGCTTGCTCAGGTGGCAGAGAAATGGCACAATGAGCTAGTAGGAGGCATCAAGGGGCTTCCGACTGAGGCTCATCATGGAGAAAAATTTCTCCTAGGGATATCACCCACAAAGTGGTGGGTAACGGTACCAAGCACTGGTATAAGAAGACGAGATTTAGTACTTAAGATTTGAATGCCTTTGGTGGTCTATTTTGAGAAGCAGATTTGGTTTCAAGGCATATCCAAACAAACATGCACCTACAACAATCATAGATTGGGTTGCAAGTAGTTGGTACAATTGTTCAAGTTATGGATGCAGAGGTTGAATTTGTACCCATTCAGGACTAGATAATTTATGGGCTATATTTATCAGGTAGGTATTTCAGTGTATTTTCTTAGTTCTGTGGCACTATGTGTATGATATCATGTAGGTTCGAGTAAATGACATGCATATTCCCTTGATTCTATGTATGATGTTATGAGAAGAATATATGAAATGAATCTACAGTAGTGCATTTATGCATTATTTAATGAAACATTACCACTAAAATCTTAATTAGAATGAGAGAAATTTCTCAAATGAAGTCCTGTAGTTGCTTGTTTGGAGGACCGAGGCATCAAATTAGGACAAAGTTTCTTAGGATTTGAGTTTATATCCTCTGAACCAAGTGATAAATTGCAGCCATGTTTCTCTATTGCATTGGTTGTATGATTTAGAGTGTACGTTATCATGCTATCAAAGTCTATGTTGGGCCAAATTAAACCTGATTCTAGTGCTTCCTTTGTATAGGCAGAAACAAGAATTGTGGGTTCCACTTGATGGTTTGTATGATGAACGCTGCTTGCATGACAATGATATATAATGCCTATTTAGTGTATGGTTAGATTATTATATGTCATGAGTAAGTGAGACTTTTGTCTATAGTCAGTTGGACAATTATTATGTACTTTTGTTATGTTGTCATTCATAGTCATATAAAAACATCTTGATATACTTTCCATCATTGAAAGAAAACATGGATGAAACCTTCAACAACTCCCTTAATAGACTAGCAACAACCATCAACAAATCCTTTTCCAAGGGGATACTCACTTTGCTACAGCAAGAGTAGCGATAAGAAGAGCATGAGCTGGGACAAAAAATCTTTAAACTTGGGATAGATTTAAAATGCATGATGGTCACATGGAAATTCCTTTTCAAGCTAGATGAACTAGAGGAACTCCTTTCCAAGGTAGACCAGTTAGAGGGGAAGAAGTTGATGTGGGCTTTGAAACCCGCCATGATAGCTTTAATACAACCCAAGTTTTTGGTGTACCCTTGTTAAGGGGTCACACTTCCAATTATCTCTTGTCTTAGTAGCATCATGATGTTGACCACCCCTATAGCCCCTTACAATGATGATGTTATGAGGAGAGTCTTCGAGTTGATGGTAGGAACCTTGCGAGACTTGAATAACTTTTTGGGTCTTACATTTAGGAAGAAGCTTCATGTTTTGGAAATTATGGCCATGACTAGGACATATGAAACCATGTTTGATCTAGAGTGTGATGACGATCCTGCAAATGTTCCAATTCTTTTTCAGCATTAGAAAACATCATCTTGACTTAGTCAAAACACACATGTAGTCCATCTTGTCATCATGTATGAGATTTCGTGATACCATTTGCAAGGACTTGCAGTCTAGATTGTTGTCCATTTGGAGGAGAGAACAATTCGTTTTACTTGTTGCTTATGAGCTAGCCGAAAGGTTGGTTGAGCAAAACATAAATCTGCTCATGAGACAGTTGACTAGGGAGGAGCAGTTGAGAGTTTATGGGACATGTGGTAGGAATGAGCTAAGGAGAAAGGGTATTTTCTTCATATGCAAGGAACCCTAGGAACTTGACCACTCATTCTTAAGTGACACAGAGGGGATGACAGAGGTAGATCAGGGGGAGATTCATTCTAACCATCTAGATGAGGATTCTTTTAAAGAGCATCAACATGCATGTGGGGATGATGGCAGTCACTGTGGTATGCACAACTATTTGGTGGATAGGTTTGATGAGTAGCAAATCATTCCCATGTAGGGAGGAGACTAGGGAGGTTGACTATCAATGACGATCCAGTCCAGATATAAATCCATGTTTGACGAGTCAACATGTGCAGCACATAGTGGAGCACTTATGCGTGATGGGCCATTTTTGGAGCGTCAACTAGTGGCTCATATTGAGTCCATGGTGGAGCAGGATGAGCAGTAGTCCTTGGGGCCATCCATTGATGAGGGGCATACAGATGTGCAAGAAACCAGCATAGAGGTAGTATTTGCAAGCATTGGTCATCAAGAGGTGTTGGGACCTAACAAGACAGTTTTGCAGGTGACGAGTGGACCGGTGGAGCATGGTGTTTCCGGTCAGATGAGGGAGGATGTTTTGGAGATATTGGTGCATCCATATTTGGGTCTACCTATTGACGAGGGGTAGGTAGATGCAATGGAAGCTAGCAAAGTTGCATTATTTCCAAGCAATAACCCTCTCCAAGAGTACATAGATAGGGCGTGCAACACAGGTTGCCCACTTATAGGGAGAGAAGCAAAGATTCCTAGATATATCTGGTTGATTGGGAGGGCAGAGCTGCATGAGATGAGCATGGTGCAGCATAGTGGACTCGTACCATATATTGGTGCACATGCATCCGATCCTTCCTAACAGGAGATCATGGGTTAGTATCCTGTTGGTGGCACAATATCTTCAGTCGGGAGCATATTGCAGCAGGGGCCCTTAGGCATGAGGATTACTACATGCTATAGTTGGCAGTGGGAGGTACACCAACAACTTTCTAGCATTTCAGGCCTACATCTACATATTGGGGTTAATCTTGGCCTATTCCAAGGGTTGGACTAGAGAGAGGTAATGAATTGGTATGTGGTTGATGGAGCAACATTCATAGCCGGAGCTATAGCAAAACAAGAGCTATGGAGCACTGATGCTTGTTCTTGGTGGCATTGGGATCTAGGAGGATTTTTTGATGACAAGTTCAGCGAGAGATTGGTCTGAGAGTAGCCTCTTGAGGCCAGTTTTCCATCTCATCTATTTTGTTGTATTGATATGTAAACCCCGGTTTTCTATTATAATAAAATATGTGATTATTTATACTTATTGTATTATTGAATTTCATGCACTCTATTTGTTATATTTTACATTGCAATCTTATATTAAGTGACTGGTAATTTTTATGGAGAAATTCTGGTTGAGTTAAATTTCTACAAAATTCATCAAATATCATGTTTGAGATATTACAGTGGTATCAGAGTTAATCTTTTTCCTAGCCTGAAATTTGGATATTTTTGAAAAGCCAATCAAAAGTTTTATTGTGAAGATGCCAAATCCTATTTGCCTGAGTTCATTATTCTACTAGTTATCTTTGAAAAAACCATTGTTATGGCCATTGTTGCAGAAGCAATTTTTTTATATATTTTGGGGCGATTAATACTTTTGGCCCAATTCTTTTTTATTCAAAGCTGTACATTTCATTTTGGCCAAGATTTATTAAAAATGGTCAAAGTTGAGATTATTTTATAAAGGGGTCGAATATCATTTTTAATAAAGTGGGGCACAATATTTTAAAGTGGGCCAAACTTTTACATTTGGTTGCAGCGAATTAATATTTTGCATAAATTATTATTTTATGAGGTGTCAAAGTTAATATTCGATTTGAAAGGTGTTGATGGCAATTTATATTGATGATGATGATGATGATGGTTAACGTCCACTGAGACCAAACTTTGGTCTATCAGACCTAAAGAAACAAATTATTTAGTTTGATTTAAGATTTTATTCCTATGCTCAGAAAGCTTGGAGAGAAGCCTCCCGAGCTCATTATAATTTTGACATTGTAAAAGGCTAGGAAGGTCGCAACAAAAATTATGAAACTGAGATCTAATGTGGTTGTACGCGGGGCACTCTAAGAGGAAGTGGTTTTCATCCTCGATGTTCCTATTCTCACAGAGATGGCACATCCTTTCCATCCATGGTGTTTTAGGAATTGCCCAACAACCTGTTTCACTATGGAGCTCATGAGAGTTCGTTCTAATCTTCGCTATATTAATTTTCTTCTTTGAGCTAGTTAAAACAGAGAAATACTTTTGATCTTCTAGGGTGGGGTTGATTACCTTCTTATAATAACTTAATTTTCTTTTAGCTACTAAATCTTTCTCACACCACATTTTTTCTTTGAACTTACAAGTAACAATATTTTTAATGTTATTAATGTTTTGCAATGCATCATTCTCGTTGATCTCCCAAAGGTTTAATCAGGCCCTCGTGTATTTATACCATCCCCGCTTGAGCCTTAGGTGGTTTTGGCTGGAATTTAAAGCTAGCTTAGGAAGTCTATGATCTCCTATGTTATTGAGTTTGTGCTTGTACAACAGAAGCCTAGTCATAGCTAGGCTCTCGATAGGGGAAATACCTACTTCTATAAAAAGAATATGATAAGGTGTAGTGCTTTTAATTTTCAGGTTATACGTTATAAAATGCTTCTGAATTTGCTGAATCTTTCTTTATGGGCTAAATATTAATTTTTGTGAAAACACTTGCCCATTTAGAGTGATTCTCTGCCGGGCGTATTGTGAAGCCGTGAAGCAACATCGAAATCGCATACAACTGCATTGGAGAGTGGTCGATTCACCGTGAAGCTGCCATTATTCTTTTGAAGAAGCAAAATCCATTGATGCCGAGCAACATTTCTTTGTTGGGTCTACTAATTAAAAGGGGATCCAAAATTGTATCCTTAGTTGGCCGAATTATCATCTGAGGGGCTAAGACGTACGATACCCTTACAAAATTGAAGAGTGAAATTGTCAAATTTCTGAGCAAATTCGACTTGCAAGAAAGGAGAGGCCGGTTTGTTAGGTGGGTGTATTGTACCAAAGTCCATGTGCATGCTCAATGATCCATGAAGGTCGAAGTCCCTGTGCGCTCGCAGCAATTGTGAGGCAAAAATTATGCTATAACGTCCTGCAAATGTCTGGGAATATTTCTCATTTTGGTGACTCATCTTCCTGAGCATGATCATTAGTTCTTTGGGAGCTAAAGCTTGTTTCTCACGGGACTGAGTTTCATTAGCATATGTGGCCAGAATTTCTGATATGCAGGTGACGAGTCATATTTTGTGAGAAAGAAGTTTGCTCCTGATTGAGTGTACACCGAAACCCATGGTTCCAAGATCGTAATTCTTATTCTGATTAAGAAGTTTTCCAAGTGCTACTCCTCCATTGAAGATTCCCGCATTTTGTCAACAAGAAATTGAACTCATTCACGGAATATGGTCCAACTATATTGCCCCAATGTTTGAGACACTAAACACTGAATGAAGAAGGAGATCGATCATCTTGATTGAGTAATTATTTATGCCAGGTCCTGAATTTATTTGGTCGAATTCTTATTCACTGTTTTCCATAAATTTGCAATGCCAAGGACTTTCTGTACAATGAGGTTTGAATCAGTCAAGAAGTAGTCGTATGGTGATCGTTTAATTCTTCAGAGATTGAACGATCTGTTATGGTACCAAGCGCTAGTAAAAGAGGACATGAGTTAGTACTTCAAATCTAAATGCACGTGGCGGCCTATTTTGACAAGCCTATTTGGTTTCAAGGCATATCCAAACAGACATGCACGTAGAACAGTCATGGATCAAGTTGCAAGTAGCTTGGTACGAATGGTCAAGTTATGGATGTGGAGACTATTTTGAGAAGCCTATTTGGTTTCAAGGCATATCCAAACAAACATGCACGTACAATAGTCACGGATCAAGTTGCAAGTAGGTGGTACGAATGGTCAAGTTATGGATGTGGAGACTGAATTTGTACCCATTCAAGATTGGACAATTCATAGGCTATATTTATCTGGTAGTCGTTTCATTGTATTTATTGAGGTCTATGGCGTTGTGTGTATAATATCATGTAGGTTTCGTTGGAAACATTGAGAGGGGGTGAATCAATGTTTCTTTTCAATTGTTACTTTTACAGTTAAATCAATTATATTTAGAACATAAAATGAACAATATGAATAAATATTTTTATTAATATAATATTTACAATAAATTAGGTACAAAATATATAGGGCTCCAACCTGTTTCCAAGTACCAACTTGGTCTTTTGTGAGGCTCCTACCTCTAGGGAACCAACCTTATCTTGTCAAGCCACCAACCTTGGATTTAGGAGCACCAACTCCAAGGACACCAATCCTTCCAATTCTGAGGCAGCAACCCCAAGGGCTCTCGACCCTATCTTTCAAAGCACTTACCTTGTTTATTCGAGGCTCCAACCTTCAGGTCACCAACCCTCTGGGCTCCAACCCACTGCTATATTTTGTCTAGATATGTTTGACAGTAATTCTTTGCTCCCAAAATCTTCTTCATTGAATTCTGTCAATCTATTGTTTCACTGTAGTCTCTATGTTATATAATTAATGGCAACCTTGTCTCATAGAAGGTGTCACCATTGCTCTTCATTACACCTAAAAAAAATCTTCAAGTCACATCATGATGACTAACACACCATGGTCTTCAATAGTTTTTACACAGCTTCAATGTATCTTCAATGAATTGTACTAATCTTTGCACACACACAAATTTTTGTTTCAACCCTTTATTCTAACTGTGGTGGTAACTACTTTAGGAGTACACTTCTCATTTTTTTTGTTGTCGCGATCTCTTACTTCCCAGAAACAAACTCACAAACGCTTGAATGTTGGTATCGTCTATTGCTCCCTTTAAACGATGACAAATGAAACTTTATTTTCCCTTCACAGAACTGTTATGTACTTGATTAATTCATCACAGGTTCGCGCCTTTCAAAGATTAACCCAATCAACAAAATTGCTCGTCCTTCAACTTCTTTCCTACTGGACCTTCTCATTTCTTCCTTTCGGCTTCTCGACCTTCAGCTTGCTTTGTCTTTTCAAGTTCACGAGTTGTGAACTTTTTAATTCTTCTATGTGCCCGATCCCTGATCGATCCCTTTAGTGAAACATTTTTAACTTGTAATTATACGAGTTTCACCAATGACTTGAGAGACACGTCTACTGGAGGGAGGTTGACTTGTTTATTTACGGAAAGACTAGAGAGGCTATAACCATATTATAATAGAAGTCTAGCTGTCCCCACATGCCACATCACTGCCAATCACAATCGCAACTTTCAGAAGTCTCTAGCTACACAATATATCGGAGAGGCCCTTTGTAATATTTATCCAAGGCCCACATGGAGGTCCCACATGCAATTTTATTATTCGCAACTGCAATTCGTGAAAGTCCCACAATTGGAAATTTTGGAAGTCTCTTACATGCTCATAACATAGTCGATTGCCCTATTTCTGACGGAGCGGATGCGATATGATATTTAAACAATCTTTAACAAATCTGTCGAGTCCACAACCTTTATCGCAATCGACGGTTTGGCCATGTCAACTCTCAAGATTTGTGATATGACTCCTGACGAGGCAGACGCGATATAACATAATGGTGTATTGTAATGGTCCGGAGGGTCTGCAATACACATATCACAATCGGCGGATTTGGGATGGTGATACTAATAAGATTTTATGGTTTGTGATTTGCGAAGAATGCAATATTGTATTAAGGCATATTACAATGGAACCATTGGGTCCACAATACATATCGCAATCGGAGGATTTGAAGGCTTCAAGACCTTGCGACGCGGTGGATGCAATATTGTATAGGTTTGTTACCATAACCTATTTTAGGTCCGCAATAATATCACAATTGGGGTTTTACGTGGTGACAACCATTTAAAGACTTGCGATATAAAACTTTCGATGCGACGAATGTGATATTTCTTCAAAGCTTGTTCTATTTGAACATTTGGATCCACAGCTCAAATCGCAATCGCATATTTTCAATGTGACACTTAATAAAGTGATAAACCGTCGATATGTTAACTCTGATGCGTTGTGGAATTTTGTTAAAGTGATTCCACGATTTGTTTCTTAGATTGGGTTCTTAGCTCCTCTGATAACACTGTTTATACTCCTTTGTCAATGTGTTCCTCTCTTCTTCTCGATGGCTTCTCCTCTTTGGCTTCTTGCTCATGTTACTTCACGGATCTGCTCTGCTTTGTTTCACATCATTATTTAGTATCCATAATATTTTCATATTGACATCAATGAAAATCTAGATCAACAATCTCCCCCTTTGTCATTGGTGGCAATATTCTTCTTCTCTCCCCCTTTGACATCAGTGGCAAAGGAATGCACAAGGACTCCCCTTGTCGAACTACTCCCCCTGTTAAACTATTTTTGTTCTTTATGAATAGTAGATCTTTATGGGTATGTTACTCCCCCTGTTGTGGTGCTCTTCTTTTTACTCAAGATAGAAGGATCACTGCCTCATCATCAGCTAGCACATTA
The DNA here is from genome assembly GCA_000404065.3 of Pinus taeda. Taxonomy (NCBI): domain Eukaryota; kingdom Viridiplantae; phylum Streptophyta; class Pinopsida; order Pinales; family Pinaceae; genus Pinus; species Pinus taeda. Next base: position 78,553 of record APFE030932095.1, on the reverse strand, counting down.
TCCCCTCTTCATGTCTCAGAACTTCTTCATCATGGCTTCAACAATGCTTAAAGATGCTCCACTTCAATGCTTCAAAACAGACTCCAAATAGTCATACACCAAATGTCCAATTCCAAGTTTTTACGCTTCTGCACCTTATTTTGTTGTCACCATGGTCAGAATTAAGAGGCGTTCATTGTCCGAATCAAGAGAAAATGCCACTAAAATTGTCATTCTCACTATCTTTCTTCAAATCAGGATTCCTTTGTATCTTTGTGCTTCTCCTTAAGTTGTTGAGCTATATTTGACAACACAATATTCTTCTTTCTATAGTACTTTTGATGAGCCATTTTTCCTTATGTTCTAGTAAAAGTTTCTACAAGTTATTTCTACTAGCATATTTGACATCCAATCTGTGGCTGTCTTTTGAATTCTTTTTACTGATTGGCAACTTTTTGCAATGCTTCAATTTTGTTAGATGCTGCCAACTTCTATTGCTTCAAGATTCATTCCCAGATGTATCTGTTTGTTTGAAGGTTGCCTCTATTTGTGTCCATAATTTACCTGTTCTCACATCAAACCCTGAGTCGAAATATTTAAGTTTTGTAATAACAACAACATAGTTATTCACTTATTAGCATTAGATGGCCTTCTGCTGTTCCAATTCCTTTTTAGAAATCAAGTGGAAAATATTTTTAACAACAGTCCATTGGATAGATAAGAGATCATGTTCTTTCAAAGGAGTGTTCCCGAGAAATGATTTATCAAAGAATGATTGTTAATATATATCATCAAGGATTTCATAAGGACCCTCTCACGGATAGCTTCTGCAATAATGATCAAGAATCACAAGCTCCCCCTAACTTGTATGCATGGTCTCTTTTTGGCAGAATCCCATCATCGAACACTTGAAATATCAAGGATATCTTCATCAAGTCAACAACATGTGTTGTTGGCTGGAGAGTTCAGGAGATTTTCGGATTGTATTTGCTTGCTTCTCCATACTTGTGTAACTTTCTTTTCTGGCATGTTTTTAGCTTGTGTAGGAGCCCAAGTTAAGTTACAATCACGTGCCATATGACCAATGTAATGGCACTTGAATCATTCTATGTTGTTCATGAATAATAATTCATGATTTCTTCTTGTAGAATTGCTTCTTGGAGATTGTCGGGGACCATAATGTCTATCTTTGTGATAAGCCCTACAATATTTTTCCATGTGTCCAAAGTTTGTACAAGAATAACAATAGCCAATAAATATACTTTGGTACCTGGGAGAAGAAGGTCCCCTTGATGTACTTCTGAAGTCTTTCTGCCTTGAGATCCTTTGATTATAACAATTGCTTCTTGCATCCTTGACATCATCTACATTTATTCTTGGAATGAGACTTCCTTCATTGTTGCCTTGACTCTTATCCTTGCCTATGCTGGAATTGGGAGCATTAATATTTCTTTCTAGCTTCCTCACATCCTTTTTGTTTGAAGCATTATCATTCTTGCTTAACGATTATCCTTCATAGCCAAGACCTGATTTATCAAATGGGGATCTTTGATGGTTGAGCATGTCATCCAAGGCTTGGGAGCTCTTCGAAAATTTTTCCATTCCTTCAACCTTTTTTCTAAGGGAGACAATCTCTTCTTCCAATATTTTGCAATCATTATTCTTCTTAGCAAGTTGTTTCTCAATCTCTTCCTTGATACAAGTTGCTTCATTTGCTTCTATTTTAAGGGAGATGATATTTGACTTTATTTTGAAGATTTCTTCATTTTCCTTTGCTAGACTGCTTTCCATTTCTTCCTTGATCCTTGTAGCATTACATGTTTCGGCCTTGAGAAGGTTGATGTTTGAGTTTAGTTTGAGGATCTCTTCATCCTTTTCTTTTAGTTGGAATATCATGTTGTTTCTCTCCTTTTCTTCTTCATTGACCTGTCCTTCTATGAATGCCAAAGCTTCCATTGTCTTCTCAGCTCCTTGTGCTAGCTTTATTGCTTCCTCTAGTTGAGATTTAAGAGAGGAGACCTCTACCTTGTATTGATCAATCTTTGCTTCAAGTTTGTTCAAGCTCTTGTGCCTTTGTTTAAGGTGGCTTGACAAAGTATCTTCCCGTTTCTTTGCCTTTCCAATTGATTTGTCATGGATATGACTTCTTCATGGCGCTTTCTTTTGTTTTGATGAAATTCCTCCTTGAGCTTGGCAAGCTCTTCATCCCTTTCTTGTACTTGAAGCTTAACAAGGTGAACTTTCTTCCTTGTTTGGTCTTGGTCACCAGCTAGTCCTTTCTTCTTAAGTTCCTTGTTTCCCTTTTTCAAATTGATAATCTCTTCCATGGCAGCCATAAGTTTAGTGAGGAGATTTTCTTCAAAATATTTTTCATTCTCTTCATCTTCTAGGTCTTCTTTAGTCTTGATGTCATCATTCTTATTTTCAGTTTCTATGATGGGTTCTGGATTTCCTTCTTGGTTTCCATCATCTTCTTGACTAATGGACATGGTCAATGCTCCTTTTGAGTGAAGGTTGTGAAGTTTGTCCCATCTACCCTTTGCTGACGAACATTTTCCTAAATTGTTCTTTATAGAATTTGGTAGCCCATTCAAGATTGCCTTCATTTCTTTTGCATTGTACTCCTTGGATTCTCCATTCATCATGCTATCAACAATCACTGATTTCCATATTTCAATGCCTTGAGTTTTTAAGAAATTCCTCATTCTTGCTTCCCATATATCAAATTTTCCATTAAACCATGGAGCCTTTACAAATTGATTGATTTCAACTTTGATGGTTGAGGGAGACACATATTTAGGATGATCGGAGAATTTCTTCCCTGGATTTTCCATTTGTGTTCTAATTGATCAACCTTCACGTTGTTAGGCTTTGTGTGAAGGAACTGGCTCTGAAACCAATTGTTGAAAACACGGGAGGGGGGGGGCGGGTGAATCCATATTTCTTTTCAATTGTTACTTTTACCATTTAAATCAATTATATTTAGAACATAAAATGAACAATAGAAATAAATACTTTTATTAATATAATATTTACAATAAATCATGTACAATATATATAGGGCTCCAACCCATTGCCAAGCACCAACTTGGTCTTTTGTGAGGCTCCAACCTCTAGGGCACCAACCTTGGATATAGGAGCGCCAACTCCAAGCATTAGGGGAGTTTTGAGGTCTAAAATGGTCCTCCTAAAGAAAATATAAAATAATAGTGGAAATAATAAAATAATATTAGATTACATCATCAAATTTTAGAGGGAAAAAAAAAATATTTTTTTTTAACTCATATTTTCAAGTTATCTCCCTGTGGATTTACTCAAATTTCAAGAGCAAACACATGTTGGATGCATAATTTGATTCCTCATCCAAGGAGTACCCATGTTGCATACTTTTGATGGAGCCCAGTACATGAAAAATAAGAAATACATGAAAAAAATGTGATTACAATCACGTTTTTTCATGTATTTCTTATTTTTCATGTACTGGGGTCCATCGAAAGTATGCAACATGGGTACTCCTTGGATGAGAAATTAAATTATGCATCCAATGAGTACTCCCGCTCAAAATTTAAGTAAAACCTCAAGGAGATAAATTTAAAATACGACTTGAAAAAGTAGTTTTACTATTTTATTATTTTTTAATCTTTTTACTTTTTGACTCCAAAAATGGTAAATCATCCCCCATGGTTGACATCATCATCTTGAATCATATTGGTTCTTATAAAGTTTATTTTGGCTGTACATTTTTCTTAGGAGGCACATTTTAAACCTCAAAATTCCCCTAATAGACACCAATCCTTCCAATTCTGAGGCACCAACCCCAAGGGCTCTAACCCTATATTTCAAAGCACCTACCTTGTTTGTTCGAGGCTCCAACCTTCAGGGCACCAACCCTCTAGGCTCCAGCCAACTACTATATTTTTTCTAGATATGTTTGATAGTGATTCTCTGCTCCTAAAATCTTCTTCACTGAATTATTTCAATTTACAGTTTCACTGTAGTCTCCATGTTATATAATCAATGGCAACCTTGTCTCATAGAAGGTGCCATCATTCCTCTTCATTATACCCAAGAAAAATCTTCAATTCAAATCATGATGACTAACACACCATGGTCTTCAATAGTCTTTACACAACTTCAATGTATCTTCAATGAACTGTACTGAGCTTTGCACACACACAACTTTTTGTTTCAACCCTCTGTTTTTGACGTTCGCGGTAACTGCTTCAGGAGTACGCTTATGACTATTCTTGTTGTCGCGATCTCTTACTTCCCAGAAACAAACTCACAAATGCTTCAATGATGGTGTTGTCTATTGCTCCCTTCAAACGATGACAGATGAAACTTTATTTTCCCTTCACAGAACTGTTTTGTACTTGATTAATTCATCGCAGGTCCAAGCTTTTTAAAGATTAACCCAATCGACAGAATTGCTCGTCATTCGTCTTCTTTCCTACTGGACCTTCGACTTTCTTCCTTTCGGCTTCTCGACTTTCGGCTTCCTCTATCTTTTCAAGTTCACGAGTTGTGAAATTTTTAATTCTTCTATGTCCCTGATGCTTGATTGATCCCTTGAGAGACACGTCTATTGGAGGGAGGCCGATTTGTTTAGTTACGGAGAGACTAGAGAAGCTATAACCATATTATAATAGAAGTATGGCGGTCCCCACATGCCACGTCACCGCTAATCGCAATCACAACTTTCAGAAGTCTCTGGCTACACAATATATTGGAGAGGCCCTTTTTAATATTTATCTAAGGCCCACATGGAGGTCCCACATGCTATGTTATTAATCGCAATGACAATCTTCCGAAATCCCACAATCGCAATTCGTGAAAGTCTCGCATTCACAAATTTTGGAGGTCTCTTACATGCTCATAACATAGTTAATTTCCCTATTGTCGAAGGAGCGGATGTGATATAATATTTAAACAATATTTAACAAATCCGTTGGGTCCACATCCTTTATCACAATCGGCAGTTTGGCCGTGTCAACTCTTAAGATTTTTGATATGACTCCCGATGAGGCGGTCACGATATAACATAACGGTGTATCGTAATGGTCCGACGGGTCCGCAATACACATATCGCAATCGACGGATTTGGGGTGGTGATACATAATAAACTTTTATGGTTTGCAATTTGCGACAGATGCAATATTGTATTAACCCGTATTGCAATGGAACCATCGGGTCGGAAATACACATCGCAATTGGAGGATTTGAAGGATTAAAGACTTGCGACACGGTGGATGTGATATTGTATAGGGTTGTTACCATAACATGTTTTGGGTCCGCAGTAATATCGCAATCGGGGTTTTACGCGGTGATAACCCTTTAAGTAGTTGCGAATGAAACTTCTGGTGTGACGGATGCAATATTTCTTTAAAGCTTGTTCTATTTGAACAATCGGGTATGCAGCTCAAATCTCAATCACATATTTTCAATGTGACACATAATAAAGTGATAAACTGTTGATATGTTAACTCTGATGTGATGTGGAATTTTGTTAAAGGGATTCCACGATTTGTTCCTTAGATTGGGTTCTTAGCTCCTTCGATAACACTGTTTATGCTCCTCCACCAATGTGTTCCTCTTTGCTTCTCGATGGCTTCTCCTCTTTGGCTTCTTGCTCCTGTTGCTTCATGGATCTGCTCTGCTTGGCTTGACATCATTATTTAGTATCTAGAATATTGCCATATTGACATCAATAAAAATATAGATCAACAGGGTCGGGTCGATGACATGCATATTATCTTGATTCCATATATGATTTTATGAGAAGAATATATTAAATGAATCTACAATAGTGCGTTTACAAATTGTTTGAAAAAATTCTACCACTAAACACTTAACCAGAACTTAGAGAAATTTCTAAAATGAAATCCTGTAGCAGCTTGTTGGAGGACAAGGTTCATTAAGGCATCAAATTAGGCCAACGTTTCTTACGAGATGAGCTTATATCCTCTAAACCAAGTGAAAAATTGTAGCTAGGATTCTCTATTGCATTGGTTGTATGATTGACTGTATATTTTATCCTGATATCAAAGTCTATGTTGGGCCAAATTAAACTTGTTTCTAGTAATTCCTTTCTATAGGCAGAAACAAGAACTGTGGATGCCATTTGATGGTTTGTATGAATCATGAATGTTGCTTGCATGACAATGATATGTAATGCATGTTTAGTGTATAGTTAGATTATTATATTTCATGAGTATGTGAGACTTCTTTGTATAGTCAATTGGTCAATTATTATGTACTTAAGTTATGATGACAGTCATAGTCATATAAAAAAATCTTGATATACTTTTCATCATTGAACTAAAACATGGATGAAACCTTCATCAACTCTCTTAATAAACTAGTAACAACCATCAACAAATCCTTTTCCAAGGGGATACTCACTTTGCTATAGCAAGAGAAGCCACAAAAAGAGCATGAGTTGGGACATAAAATCTTTAAACTTGGGACATATTTAAACGCATGAGGGTTACATGGAAAGTCCTTTTCAAACTAGATGAACTGGATGAACTCCTTTCCAATATAGACAAGTTAGAGGGGAAGAAGTTGATGTGGGATTTGAAACCCGCCATGCTAGCTTTAATACAACCCAACTTTTTGAAGTACCCTTGTGAAGGGGCCACACTTCCAGTTTCCTTTTGTCTTAGTAGCGTCATGATGCTGACTGGCCCTATGGATCTTTACAATGATGATGGTATGAGGAGAGTCTTCGAGCTAATGGTAGGAACCTTGCAAGACTTGGATAACTTCGTGGGTCTTACATTTGGGAAGAAGCTTCAAGTTATGGAAATTATGGCCATGACTAGGACTTATGAAATCATGTTTGATCTAGAGTGTGATGACTTGATCCTACAAATGTTCCAATTCTTTTTCAGCGTTAGGAAACATCATCCTGACTTAGTCAAAACACACATGTAGTCCATCTTTTCATCATGTATGAGAGCTCGTGATGATATTTGTAAGGAGAGACACTTGGTGCACAAAAATATTTGTATGTAAACTATATATGTAAGTGTAATAAGTATAATTGTATTAATATCAACTGAATGCGTGATTACAATCCTTTGTGGCGGTGTGCCTATATAGGCATTGATTGGCCATGAAGGTGAGCGGTCACACCTTTTGACCTTTTCCCTTTCATAATTAATGGGCGATTAATTAATTAAATTATTTAATTTATTATTAATATTATTATTTAATTAATATTATTTATGAATAATTTATTCATAACATTTCCACCCCCTTTAAATATGTTTTTCCCTCAAAGCATAACAAGAAGGGTTTTCTCTAGTTGAACACATTGCTATGGAACGACATCTTTACTTTGACTTTGTTTGTGCTTGGTGAATTTCTCATGCGTAGTTGTACCTTCCTTGAAACCGGAAGCGTAAACATCATATAATTTATAATGTCATCATTGCCAGTTAAACTCCATGAATTGTTCTTCAAGGTTTGTAGTATAGCTTCCTAGTTGTATTAACCATTCTGTACCTAGAACTACATCTATTTCTTTGAGTGGTAGGGAAAATAGATCTATTTGTAGCTTTAGTTCTTGTATCTGGATTGAAACCTTATGACATTCTCCTATTTCTTCAAATTTTTGCCCATTAGAAACAAACATGGTTAGGTCTTTGATTTAGCATATACAAATTTCAAGTTGTTCAGTAGGATCAACGTTTATAAAATTGTGAGTACTACAAGAATCTACAAGTATATTGACATTTCTGCCTCTTATGAGCCCTTTAAGAATTTAGGGTTTTAGGGTGTAATCTCCTTGTCCTATTTGTTGGTAGAGTAGTAAACTTAATGTTCTTTCGCCTTGGAGATTGGTTTCACTTCTTTCGAAGGTGAGTGGAACGTATTTTGCAGTGACCTCTAGTTTTGTACTTTTTGAAGAATTACATTCTTCACCCTGATTTTGTTGGACACATGAGATTGCGGCTAATGATGGTTCCTCAAAATATGAACCTTCACTATGCGCAACAACAATTTCTTCATCATGTTCTTGTACTTCAACTTGCTTCCCATGTACTATTTTATAGTAGTGTAAGGATGTGTCCTCACATTTACGTCCTGGTGCTCAATTTTCTCCACACTTGCGACAATCATTTTTCTTTTTTTTTTTATCTTTTTTTCTCACTCATTACTTGAAGTGTCTGACTCTCTCTCGACTTCATAAGTATACAATTTCTTGTTAAGGAATTTGTGTCTTGAAATCCATTTGTCTCCACAATACTGACATTTATTTGATTCCTTTTTTTGAGTATTGTTGTTGGTCTTCGTCTTCCTTAAATGATGACATTTTGAACTTATGTTTTTGTTTAATAATTTTTGTGGCATGTCATACTTATTCAATATTTTTGGGCTTGTACAAATTCAATTCTACATGGATATACACCTTAAGACCACATCTTCACATTTTAAGTAGTTGTTTGTTAGTAAATCCTATTTGTCCTGTGGCTAATACTTCCCATTCGTGGGTGTATTCTCTTACAAACCCTTTTTGCTTGAGATGAACGATTTTTTTGTAGATATCATCTTCTTCTTCATCATAAAACCTTTTTAGCAAGGCATCTACAAAAAAATTCCAAAGAAATGAACGAGCTTCACATTTGTCGACCACCATAGGAACCAATCATATACTTCGACTTCCAAATTGTTGGATGTGGTCATGATTTTCTCTCGTTCACCTATTGGTGGTTTCGATTAAAAAATGGATTCCATTTTATTAACCCACACAATAACACCTCTATGGTATTTTGCGTCGTATTTTGGGATCTTAATTCCTTGATAGTCTTTTTTTTGGAATTTTGTATATTACTGACTACCTGAGAAGTGTATTTGCGACATTTGCATAATTTCATGATTTGGGAAATCTTTGCTTTCTGGAGTCTTGGGACTTTGTATTGGTTTTGAAGCAATTAAAAGATTAAAAAAAAATGAATTACCCCTTCCTATTAACTGGATTTACATTCCTTGTAAGATTTTCTCAATGTTATTTTTTTTTAATATTGTTTGTTAATTCCTCTTGATTTACAATTATCCTATTTTGACCTTCACCTAACTATGTCTGCTTCTTTTCAACATTGTCGAGGTAGAGTCGTACTTTATCGATTTCTTCTTGATATTTTATGGTGTCATCATTATTATTCCCTATTTTCAACTTGTTTTCCTTCTTGGGGAGCCAATTTTATTTTATTTTGTTTTGATTTTTTTGTTACAAATTAAAAGTGATTTTTTAATTAATAAGTGAAACTATTTAATAACAATTAACTATATAAATAAATTATAAATTATGTTTATAACTTATAAATTATATTTATAACTATATTGTATATAGTTATTGTGTGAATTTAATTCCACCCTACGAATTGTCAATGACAAAGCGAGAAGGAGGCGGAATGAATGAATGATGGTTCGAGGTTTTCGAACATGGTTGGTTGATTTAACCTTTCAAAAATGGAGGACCATGGGGACACTATGTCACATAGTGCACAACTAAACAAGGCAAAGTAACGAGATAGGAAAAAATAGGTGTTAGGGAGTACACCTAGCTAGCGAATGAAAAGGGTGAACATATAGACTTGTTGGGCCTGTAGAAATGGGAGCAGGTGATAACTGATGAACGTGAAGAAGAATGGAGTGTGGAAGATGAGGGTTATATCTAATGGAAATTAGCGGTAATGAAAAGGATGCGGATGTGGTGACTATTACAATGAATTTGTGGGTGTGATGATAGACTATGCAACAATGGATGGCCAAAGGTTCATACTGCTCAGATACCACTGTAAGGAGAGAAACCTAGCGAACAAGAATATTTATGTGTAAACTGTATATGTAAGTGTAATAAGTAAGTAATTGTATTAATATCAATTGAATGGGTGATTACAATCCTTTGAGGCAGTGTGTCTATATAAGCATTGACTGGCCACGAAGGTGAGTGGTCACACCTTTTGACCTTTTCCCTTTCATAATTAATGGGCCATTAATTAATTAAATTATTTAATTTATTATAAATATTATTATTTTATATTACTATTGATTAATGCTATTTATGAATAATTTGTTCATAACATCATTTGTCAAGAGTTGCAGTCTCGATTGTTATCCATTTGGAGGAGAGAACATTTGGTCTCACCTACTACTTATGAGCTATACGAAAGGTTGGTTGAGAAAAACATAAATCTACTCAAGAGATAGTTGACCAAGGAGGAGGAGCCGAGAGTTGATGGGGCATGCTACAGGAACGAGCTAATGAGAAAGGGTATTTGCTTCATCTGCAAGGAACCCTGGGGAATTGACCACTCATGCTTGAGTGACATAGAGGGGATGATAGAGGTAGATCAGGGGGAGACTCATTTTGACCATCCATATGAGGATTCTTCTAAAGAGCATCAACAATCATGTGGGGATGATGGCAACAGTCATGGTATGCATAAGTATCTGGTGGATAGGTTTGATGAGCAACAAATCATTCGCATGCGGGGAGGAGACCAGGGAGGTGAGCTATTAGTGGTGATCCATCATGGTGAGCACACAGAGGAGCTTGAGCAGACCCGTAGATATGCTGACGACAACCCAGATTTAAATCCATGTTTGATGAGTCGGCATGTGCAACACCGTATGTGTGATGGGCCATTTTTGGAGAGTCAACTAGTGGCTCATATTGAGCCCATGGTGGAGGAGGATGAGAAGTAGTCCCTGGAGCCAACCATTGATGAGGGGGCATACAAATGTGCAGGCAGCCAACAGGGAGGTAATATTTGCAGAAATTGGTCATTAAGAGGCATCGGGACCTAATAGGACAATTTTGTAGGTGACAAGTGGACCAAGGGAGCATGGAGTTTCTAGTCAGATGAGGGAGGGTATTTTGGGGATAGTGGTGCATCCATCTTTGGGTCTAATTATTAATGAGGGGTAGGGAGATGCAGTGGAAACTAGCAAAGCTGTAGTATTTCCAGGCAGTGACCCTCTCTAGGAGTACATAGATAATGCATGCAACACAGGTTGCCCACTTATTGGGAGAGAGGCATGGTTTCCTAGACATATCTGGTTGATTGGGAGGGTAGAGATGCATGAGATGAGCATGGTGCAACATAGTGGACTCATACCATATATAGGTGCACATGCATTTGACCCTTCCTGTTAGTGTCCTATGTTATAGTAATCGAAGTTAAGTTTAGCCATTTTATTACTCTGGTCAATTTGAAAAGCGTTGCTATGATCTCATAGATATCAAGTCTTAGTGTCAATTTAGGATAGGATATACTAAAGTTTTGAGTGGTGAAAGAAATCAAGTTATCAATCTCTTAAATGGTATAGGTTTAGTAACTCTAGGGTTAATGTGTCTTCTAACTTATGGATAGAGGTTATAATGGATTTGTTTTCTCATCGTTGGGATAAGTTAGTGGTGTCTTTTTAGTCAGTCACATGGTCAAATAAGATAAAACATCATATCATTGCACATCAAAGATGTCATGTTGATGTTGCGCTTCTCCCTTGCACTGCGCTTGAACATTAGTCATCATTGCAATTAAAGGAAATCTTCGACCACATGGAGGGTTATAAATATATGTTTTAACATTCAAAAATAAATCAAGCATGTTACTCATCCTCCTCAGATTCCCTAAATATCAACGAGATCTCGTTGCATTTTGGCTGCAGGAGATCTGTTGCACTTCTGCAAACCGAGGGTTTTCTCACCACCACGACCACATCTGAGTTTCAACTTTCTATTTTCTGAAATAATTTATGTTGTATGAATTCTAATTCATCTTTAACAACCGAGGAGATCACCCATATGAGCTTTAAACCCACAAAACCTTTTACTTGTTGCAGTTTCATCGTTGTGCCTATGTTTTGATAAATTTGTTACGCTGCTGTCAAAGGCATTGATATTTGATAGAAGATCAGGGTTTTGGGGCACTATTTCCTATGTGTGTTCAAGGAGGTATTTGAGATTATCAACATCATCCATCAACCATATTTCTTGGTCAAGGACATTGACACCTGGTCAAATTCATGCAAATGAAATTCGTTGCACTTAGTTGTTGCACTTTTGTTGTAGGTGATGATTTTCAAGAAGGGAGGTTTGTAGTTTGGACATATGTTTTCTAATAGGTGTCTGATGTTTTACGGGTTGTATTCCACCTATTTGACACATTTAAAATTCCAGGAGATGATCAGAATTACGAGAATGATGAATTTGTTGCGTTTCTGCTACATTTTTCTGAAGAATTGTGTTGTTGTGTTTTTTGCTGTTTTAGAATTTAACTTCAAGATTAGTTTATGACCAAATGGATAATAATAAAATCAAAAGAGGTTTTTTTCAAACATGAGCTAGATAAAAAAACCTCCTTCAGTTTCTTCATAGGTGTCATAGATTGGAATATTTGAATGAAACTTTATAGCCTAATTTTTAAGACTCATCATCCCCTGTTTTAGTCATGAGCTTTGGGTGTGTCTTCTTAGTATCTGGAGAATTCGAAAATTGAGAGAATTTTTTCTCAAGAACAAGCTCATATACAAAAGCCTCCTTTCGTTTTGTATCAAATGTCATGATTCAAGAGATATGATCTAATATTTGACCCATATTTTCCAGAAATTTGATCCCTATTTCCTAGCAGGCAGTTCCAAATCTTAATGTAACTGATTCTATCTTTGGGAAATGGTTGAAATCAACCCCTTTAGCTTGGGAACAATTTTTTCCGTTATATTTTTGTAAATTTCTATGAGAGAGAGTTGGTCAACGTGTGATAGAGAAAAGCACATTATGCATTGTATAATTTCATTTGAAAATTTCAGTGAATGATTAAGGCCGAAGTATACTTGTTCAGGGATTCATGTGTCAATAATTTATGGTGATGTTTATATTCTGTCTATGTTATTTCATATCTTCTGTTATGGTCATGCTTAAATGTTATGTCTTCAGTATTTAGTTAAACAATTTTTTTCTCAAAATTCACTTTTGGGTGCTCTATTACAAGTAACTAAACATTTCAGTGTTTTTTCTTCCACCATAATATCTAAACTTCATCCTCAGCTAGATGCTTTAGATATCATCAATTTCATTGTTCCCCTGCTCACCTCTCTACAACGAAATTTGACAAAGATACCATAAGATATTTCCTAGCTTGCCCTTGTCTAAGGATTCTTAATTTTCCATCATAACACTAAAAATCATTAGCTTGATTTGACTCCATGCCCAATGGATTTTCCCTCTCCCTTGCCTTCAAACTATTAAAGTTATTCTACCTTGATCTATAGATCTAGCCTTAAAATCCAGAATATTTCATAAGAGAGAGCCCTCTCTGGAATTAGAAGGGCTAACTTCCATCCCTAAAAAATGGTTTGTAGTTACCTTTGGGTTCCTCTCCTCAACCTAGAGGAATTACGAAGTGCTAACACTTACCAAATGATGGATTAGTGGGAGATCATGAGTTGGTATCCTGTTGGTGGCACGATATCTTCAGCCGGGACCATAATGCAGTAGGGGATTTTAGGCATGAGGAGTACTACATGCTCCACTTAGTGGTGGGAGATAGGCCAACAACTTTCCAGCACTTTAGGCCTACATCTACATAGTGGGCATTGTACCTTAAGAAACCAATTTCTTGGCTGTGTAGAAATTGTGCTTAAGACATTAATGTTTATAATTATTGTCACTTGTTTGTCACTTAATTGTATGTTGTATTCTCAAATGAAGGACTTGAAAGACTTGGTTTTAAACCCTCAATACTTAGGTGACATGAAAATCTCATAATGCCTTTTGATTGCTGAATATAAATGATGAATGAAGAAATCTTGAAGAATTCATAGAAAATATGTTGTTTTACATAGAATCTACTATTTGTGACACTCGGAGAAGTGAAAGATAATATGATGTCTTACACAGAAACTAGTATCTGTAACTTAGAAGAATTGAAGAAGTAGGAACTTCAAGTACAGGAGCGCTCTTTTAAGGGATTTTAACTTCATTTACATAAGCAAATAAAGACCTACATCTTCATTACCATACTTAAAGGAAGAAAACATTTAATGACACATAACAGAGAAGTCACAAAATCATACCCAACAATGTGTGGAAAACTTCTAATTCTTTCATTAATCAACAGTTGTATCAAGAATACAGTGGCCTAGTCTCCAGGTTCTCCAAAGTTCGAACCCCTTCTCTATAAAGTTTCCTCTTTTTATACATTATGACATAGTTGGTAATCACCAAAACTGTCAAACTACTTAACTATTCTCTTAACTATCTAAAGTAAAAATTATTACAGAATATTACATAGAGGGTAAAAGACAACTCATTCTCAAGAAAATAAAATAACAAGAAGTAACGGAATTTAGAAAACTAATGATAGTTGTTCGTTGTTCAGATCTGTGGCTTGGCTACTGATGAAGTTTCTCTGTTGATGTTTTAATAATGGTTAAACTGTTTTAACACAACAAACTATATTTGACAAAACCACGTGCGTGGACTTGGGCCCACGTATGTATTGGGAGTGTTTTGATTGGCGGAAACACTAAGAAACCTGACCAATCACCTTTCCTTTGGAGTTTTAGTCATCCACCTCTAACTTTGGTTATTCTGCTAAAACATCGAAATTGACTAATTTACATGGAATATGACAAACCATCGGTTACCACAGAACTCAAAAGAATTAAAACTCTGGTTCATAAACATGTCACGTCTGCTTGAGCTGTACACGATCACCATCCAATCACCCCTTCAATGGACGGTAAGATCCCTTGGAACTCACGAAACTTTAAACCTGTTGAACAAAACCTTGTCGCGTCCACTTTTTCAATGCCCCTTTGACTCCCATACGGATCCGATAAGAAATAAAAACTGCCAGTTAATGATTTATCAGGTCCAAATTTAAAGATAAAACTTGATTACTTTTTGACCTGATATCTGTCGGATCCTGTCTCTTTCAATGGACGACTGCGATTGGCCCAGACTTCAGCGAATTAAACTGTATTTCATACATTATTGCGTCCGATTTCCAAAATAAACCCTGTTCTAGTTAACCGCGCAATTACTTTCAGATCTGTGTCCTGTTGATCAGATGGGCCAGATCTTCTCGTTGGTTTCTCACATTCGCGGGGGTAAAGAATGTACGAGAGCTTTAATGAGGTTGAACCCTTGCAGTAATTTCAAGCCACACATTGTGGTCAACCATGCTAACGTCACGGTCAACTGCGGGGGTTGAGCTTTAATTAATTTTCGTGCTCATTGCTTCCCCGTTGCACACCTCAACATACTTATCAAGCTATCTCTTGATCGCGCCTCTTGAACCTGCATGACCTTTAGACAATGGTTTAATTTTTTCATTTTTTGTAATAAAACTGAAAATAGAATTAAAAGGACAATGGATGCTACAACAGTGGGGATGACCTTAGCCTATGCCAAGGGTTGGACTAGAGAGAGGTAATGAGCTGGTATGCGGTTGATGGAGTAACATTCATAGCCAGAGCTATAGCACAACAGAAGCCATTTGTTCTTGGTGGCATTGGGATCGAGGAGGATTTTTTGATGATAGGTTTAGCTAAAGATTGGTCTGGGAGTCAGGCATTGAGGGGTCCATTCATGGTGGGTTGACATAGAGGCATAACATTACCCAGTGGTTTGTAGGGGATCCGAGCATTGGGTCTTAGTTGCATTGGGCCACCAGAATGGTCCACATGTTTGGTTTGCTTGAGGGCAAGCAATCTTGGGGAACGAGGATTTGTGATATTCCTTCTTCTGGTGTTTTGTATGGATGGAATTTCAGGGTTCGAGATAGACAAGTCACAAGTGCATGTTTACTTCATCTGCGGACCTAGGGGATTTTGGAAATGTTTCATGGGGTTTTGAGGAGTTTCTATGGTATCTGATGGAATTCACTTGGCATATTCCATCATCTACACAACTTTCCTTTCATTCTATTGCATTCCAACAACTTTCAAGAAACATGGTTATTATTGGGCTTAACTCAATTAATTACGCTTAAGGTGGAATTACGAGAGGAATACTTGACATAACCCCTTAGCGTAATAGTTCATTGGAACTAGAATGAGAAGATAAACATGATGGGATGGTTAGAAATGATTTTCAATGACCTGAGGAGGTATTATTTCCAATTTACAATTTTCCCACATTAAAAATAATATTTTAATTGAAATAAAAAGAGGAAATGTGCTTAATGATTAAAATAATAATAAAATAGGAGGTTCTAGAGGGGCCCGTCAGATTTATAAAATAGGGGGAGGAGGCCATTGGAGTACATCTTGGATTTGATCTTTCTTCTTGTATGAAAGGTTTGAGAACCTGGTTCTCTACTCTATTTGTAGCCCAAGGGCAAAAACCCTCGGGTGATTCTGTCAGATTAGGCGAAGTACCCATCTCCCCTTGGAGAATTCATCCAAAATTCACACGAGAGCTTAGCAGTGGAATTTCAGTTTAGTTTTGGAGGGCCAACACAACATTGGAGCAGATTCTTGAGGCCATTTTTCCATCTCAACTATTTTTTTGTATCAACATGTAAACCCCAATTTTCCATTATAATAAAAGCTGAGATTATTTTTTCTCATTGTATTATTGAATTGCATGCACTCTATTGTTATATTTTACATGGAAATTTTATGTTAAATGAATGGTAATTTTTATGGAGAATTTTGGTTGGGTTAAATTTCTGCAAAATTAGTCAAACATCTTATTTGGGATATTACATAATGGACCATATCTAGTGCTAAAGGAAAAAAAAGTACATCACACAAGCCTTATCTTCAAATTTCTTTGTAGTTGATGATTTGTAATTAAGTTACCACACTTAGGTTTGGGAGGGCTATCAAAAGGCTCTATTAGTTACTTCAAACCCTAAGGTGAAGGACAGTTCCTAGGTCAACACATCAATCCATAGGTGACTATGAGAAAGTTGGACATGGAAGAGGATTGACTTCAAGGAGGATGTCATTGTCTTGGTATAAGTTGAAGGAGGTCCAACATCTTGAGTGTAAACATGTGAAGAGGGAGCACTCATGGGGCTTGAGTTACCCCTTTCCTTGACCTATTTTACCATCCCTTTTGTTTTCCTTTAATGATTTTATTTTTCCTTCTTGCATAGTTTTTTTTTTACCGACTTTCTTGATGCATTCCAATACCCCTTAAATATGTAGTGGTTTATTTATCATTGGGGTAGGGACATTAATAAGTGCTTATTGTTTAGAGAGAGCATGACAATATAGGAACTAGGTGAGGGATGATGATGATCCGAGTTGGATCATTATATTGTTTTTCATTTATCTCAATGCACTTGGAGTGGAAAAGTGGAGGAATTAGCTCACGGGACCATTTTTACTAGCGAGACCTAGTTTGGCAAAACGAGGTCTGAAACTTTTCAGGAGCATTTTGAGGCATCAAATGACATTTTTTTGGTGTAAAACATTTTCACATAAGCGCCACACTTTTCATGCTA
The DNA here is from genome assembly GCA_000404065.3 of Pinus taeda. Taxonomy (NCBI): domain Eukaryota; kingdom Viridiplantae; phylum Streptophyta; class Pinopsida; order Pinales; family Pinaceae; genus Pinus; species Pinus taeda. The sequence goes on along the minus strand of APFE030932095.1, from coordinate 61,100 downwards.
TTCTACACATACAGAGTTTTCCAACAGCGCAAAAATCACATCAATCAGAGTCCGTATGCAAAATTTATGCCACTCAAAAGTTGACCTTCATGCTGTGTTTTCCCCCATTATTCATGGAAAAGGGTCTAACCACGTGTTTGTGATGTAAAAGACTCTAGAAGAGTCTATTTTGTAACTCTATTTAAGGGTTGATGTAGTCAAAATTAACCACTAGTACGCTATTGGTTTGTGTTATAATCGAGCCACTAGGAGGAAGAGACACTCCATTCTTTCAAGAGAATTTTGTTCCATAGTTGAGCAAAGATAGCCAGGAGAGATAGGAGGTAGAGCACACATAGAGGATATGTGCACTGTAGCATCCCACGTGTTGTGTAGGTAAATCCCCTCTACGGACAAAGGCGATCCCTCTAGCCTAACTGAGGTCTAGCAACAATCAAACAACGCTAACACGCAGGTTCCTAATTGCAAAGTAAAGGCCAAGATGAGAGCCTACCTTGAATCCAACGCTTATATTCATAGAAGGGTCGTCGCTTTCGTTCTTTCGCTTCAGCTGGTCACAATCCTCACGATCTCCGTGAATAGACACCTGCACGTGCAAAGAAAAAGACAAATACAAGCATAAAATCCGGGAAATGCAACTATGTATCAGTCAGAAAGGATACAACTCAAACATCATAATAAAGACACATGAGTGGAACCATAATGATAGTCGTCTATTATTATTGATGAAACAAAAGAGAATACAACCAAATTCTGACGTCAAATCCTCCTTTGGCTGGGTGAATCAGCAACACATGCCTTGCAAAACTTGTAGGGATGGGAATAAGCCTCTCTCTCCTTGATCACTTGGACATGGATCTCCTCCTTAAAGATTTAGCCTCATAAGGATACACAAGACCTCTTGCAAGATGAGCTTAGCAATCCTCAGACTTTGGGAGCTTGAAAAGTAGAATTATCAACCAAGAATTACCAACTAGCTTGTCAAATGGGAAAGAACAAGCTTATATAGAGATGGGAGGAGTAGATAAGACCATCCACTTAATTCATGGCATTGTCCTTATCATAAGGAAGCTTCCATGAGAGGTGGAGAACTACTTCCCTCCTTGGGAGATACGAAGCCCAACTAAACCAATTCAAACTCGAATTAGTTTATAGATAAGGTGGAAGGAACCTTCGGAAGTTTGATGGTTAAAAACTTTACCCAACTGGGTTGGCGCTAGTGCGACTCTGAGACAAAGCGCCAACTGGTGCGCCCTCTTTGGAGATTTACCCCATTGGCGCGGGCAATACACTGTGGAAAAGCCCCAATGGAGAAAGGGCTATATTTTTGGGTATTTTGCAGAAGGTGTCTTCAGGGCATATAGAATACATACTTTAAGGGATACAAAGCAAGTGTTTGCAAGTCATGTCACTTCTCACAGGTCCTGGAATAGGTCTTCCAATGTATGGGAGAAGGGGTAACAAGGACGGTGACAAAATACTGTGTAACACCACGGGCCACAAACATTACTTCTTTGTATCTGTAGCCATATTCCCAGATAGAGAAAGAGAGAGAAGCAGGATTTTCTCCCGAAAGGGTTTCCAAGAGAGCATACGTTGTGTATTATGTGTGTGTGAGCTTATTTTGTTGTTCTTTTATTTTTTGCTTGATTTACTTTTACATGCATGCATTAATCACATTTAATTTTACAGATCTAGAAATTAAATAAAACTGTAATATTGTAGAATCTCAGATTTTTAATATAATATTATCAGATCTGTTGTGATGAACTGTCCAGTGGAATATCCACGAAAGTTTACGGATCATCTGAGGAGGGTAAAGTTCATGCTAGGATTTTTTCCACCCATTATTAGTTGTCCTGACCATATTTTTCATTTTGCATTTTCTTTTGTTTGTGTCTATATATGCTTTTAACTTACTTTCAACTGCATCAACCTATTAAGGGCAAAGTTTTTAGGTCCTTACTCAAAGATGAGGATAAAAGGGTGCCAACACTAGTGACAAATTACGATTATCCTGAAGAATGGAGGTGTATAGAAAGGATATATGGAAGGTGATAGGTAGGGATTACCTTAGGCATGCTATATCAATTGGTTCTTGCTATTTGTTATTAGAAATATGTTGTAATTAATGACCAAGGCACTTGTTGATGTTGCCATTGATGGAAGATCAAGCAGAGAATGGTGAACAATAATGGTAGAGCTAATTTGTTAAGGTGCAGAGACTTTGGAGCCATTTCTTGTACAACAAATCATCTCAGATGTGGCTGAGACCAACTTATATGGAAAGAGATCTGAAATATACTTCCAATGGTATATGGAAGATAAAAAATGACCTCTTGGATTGAAATCTTCAGCCAGTCAAAATTAGGGACCACAAAAGTAAAAGATTACAGAGCTGAAGTTGGTGAAGACCTTTTTGCGTAATTTATGAATGGAAACACTGCCAAACACAGTGGAATTTTAGTGGAACAAATCAGGAGGACAGACCCCATAAGAAACAAAAGCAACACGCAGAAGTTTAAGCTAGGCATCTAAGGTCCAAGGACTTGGGGACATGAGATTGTAAGGTCTGGGGAGCTGATGGTGTTGTTGACATATAATATCGGCAAAAAATTCCCCATAAGAAGTAGGAAGTGTGTACGGGAATTAGAACCAGGAGTTCGGGGATCTGAGAGTCTGAGGAGACGAGAAGTCGGGTAGCAGAAATATAAAAGGCTTTAACCCAATGTTTTTATTAACAAAGGAAATTGTTTCCAAACCAAGGATGGGGACTCCTTTTGTATCTCCTCACTAGAAGACAGATGGCGCAAGTTGATTAGCTCATAGATGCACAGGTGGATGATGAGGTCAACATGATTTGGCAGTATAGAATGTAGGACACATGGTAGGAAGATTCAATGTTTTTAGGTACCCTACTGTGCCAAAACTGAGTGGCACATGTTATCACTCAAATGGCGCCACGTAGTGTTGGTGATGTCACCGTGAAGACAACTAAAAGATACTTCATCGGAATAAACTGAGAAGTGCATACAGGCATTTAAGCCGCGACGCCAGGAGCTGAGAGTCAGTGATCTGGGGAGTCGAGGAGTTTAAGATTTGGGGGCTGGGGCAATCGCATAGGTTAAAGACACAAATGGAGACTTGCTTGGAAGAAAAAATCTTGAACGACCTGGAAGTAAATCCCGGTAGTATCTCGAAAAGAAAAAAATCCTGGAAGGATCAACCCTAGAAGAAAAACCAAAGCAAAAAAAGAGAAATAGTCAAGAAGACGGGCCCGGGAGATGAAAACATCACCGACAAGTGACGTTCTGTCAAGTGACAGAGAGCGCACCTAGGTCATGGTTTTGTGACAATTTTCTATGAGTATTGTGAACAAATGCGTGGAGAATTTTCAATGTAAATAAGCCCTAAGGGCTTAAGGTGTAAAGGAGCCAGTAGAAGTTGTTTTGCTTTGAAAGAGTAGACAACTTATAATTATGGCATTATTCACCATACATGGATGAAAGAGTCAAAAAATTGCATTTGGCAGGTATGCCAAACATAACAGCATGGCACAAACGCTGTAAAGAATCAGGCATGAACGAGTTGGTAGTGGTCTAGCAGAACATATAGTTAAGTGGCAGATTTGGCAGTTAATCCAAACTTGGTGATTCACCAAAAATAGAACCTTAGCTAAAACCTGTAAAAATTCTATAATAGTAAATTTGAGCAGTTAAGCTTAGTTTTTCTGGTAGAAACATGTAAAGGAGAGTTTGATAACTTGAAGAGAATATTCAAAAGACTTAGGTGAACAGGACAAAAGCAAAAATAAAGAGATTCATGCAAAGATCAAAGTGCAAGACGACTAAGCTAAATTTCCAAAAATATTAGTACAAATTTATATATAAGCAGAGTCAAATTTGCAAAGCAAGAGGGTGAGAAAAGTAAGAAGAGAGGCATGGAATTGAGGAGGAAGGTGAATTGTTTAGTAATGATAGATTGATTATGGTGTTTGTAATGGTGGTTTCGGTTAGTGTTTGGGAGACAAATTGATTTATGTTTTAAAAATGGTAGGCTTCATGATTTTAGTATGCAAATTATATGAAAGATGAATCATTGAGATCATGCAATTTGTAGCTTGCAAGCCATGGGTTGTAGCTCCTTCCTATAGTTGTTGGTAGATACTTACAAGTTGAAGCTCCCCATAGTAGTAGCTGATAAATTTAGGGGTTGTAGCTCCTTTTAGTTGTAGCTGATAAATTAGGGAGTAGTTGCTTCCTGTTGGTTATAGCCAAAGAACTTTGTTGCAACAAGTTGTAGTTTGTTTTGTGAATAAATTGAAAGAAAATTTTGAATATTTGTGTGTTCCCATTGTGATAAATAGGTTATTTATTTCCATGATGATATAATTTAATTGTTGGAAAGTTTGTTGGTTTCCTGGTATCGTTGCAATGAAAGGAAGTTTTAAAATTCCTACAATGTTGATTCACCCCTCCTCCCCAGTATTGTCATGGTTTCTAACAATTGGTATCAGAGCAGATGAAGTTTCTTTAGATCAATTTAATAGCTGGAAGAAAGATCAAGGACCATGTAAAACCAGGAAAGAGGATTTACCAATAGGGAGCCCATGTTCAATGGAACGAACTATGTGTTCTGGAAAGTAAGGATGAAGACCTACATTCAATCACTTGGAGCTGATGTTTGGGATGTTGTGTAAGAAGAATATCAAAAGCCTCCAATACTAATTACTAATGACCAAAAGATGAAGTTCACATGTAATTCTAAAGCCATGAATGCAATTCTTATTGGCCTACCTAAATCGTAACTTGTTAAGGTTATGGACTACTCAACAACAAAATCTATTTGGGATAAGATGAGTAGTTTCTATGAAGGTGGAAACAAGGTAAAGAAAGCTAACTCTAAGGTTTTAGAATGAAATTTGAGTCTTTAAAGATGCATGATGATGAATTTATTACAAAGTATTTATTGAGAGTTGATGATGTTGTGAACACTATACGAGGCCTTAATGAGAAGTTAGAAAAAACTGTAGTAGATAAAAAGTTGTTGAGACCTCTCCTTGAGATATTTAATCCCAAGGTGTCAACCAATGAGGAGATGACAAATTTGAAGACTCACACTTTGGACCAATTACTTGGTACACTCACTGATAAGTTTAATCTTATATGCACAAAATGAAGGCAATCATTGGTACATGGGAGACATAAGTAATTTGTTGACATGAAAACTAGTTGAGAAATACAATGTGACCTTTGGTAATAATGCACCTAGTAAGACTGTTGGAAAATGAATTGTTAGTCTGTAATGGAAAAGGTAAAGCCAAGAATGTCTTATTTGTTGAAGGGCTCAAGCATAATCTACTCAGTGTGTCTCATATGTGTGATTAAGGCTATGATGTGGTTTTCAAGGCTAAGAATTGTCAAATCATTTTGCAGACACTAGTGAAGTAGTAGCTAAAGTTTTGAGAACAAATAACAATGTATATGTTCTGAAAGAGAAAACAAAGAGGCGGTGCTTGTAAAAGATTAATGAGAGTTGGTTGTGGCACAATAAAATTGGACATCTGAATTTGATCATATAGTCAGATTGGGCAAAAATAATGTAGTCAAGGATCTACCAAAGCTATCAAATCCTGAAAATGCTATTTGCAAGTCTTGTCAATTGGGTAAGAAAGATCGAGTACCATTCAATTCCAAGGAGAGGTCATCGACTAAACCATTGTTATTAGTTCATATGCACTTATGTGGACTGTTAAGAACACAAACAACCACAACTAAATTGTATTTCATGCTTATCATTGATGATTTCATCATAATGATGTGGGTTGCTTTTTCTAGAGAGAAATCTGAAGCCTTTAATCAGTTTAAATACTTAAAAGCCATGGTTGAGAACAAGATTGGTTGTAAAATCCAGAATATAAGGTCTAACAACTGAGGTGAGTTTACTTCAAATGAATTTGATGACTTTTGCAAGAAGCATGACATCAAAAGGAAGTTCACAATAGCCAAGACTACACAGCAAAATGGTGTAGTCGAGAAAGCGAACATATTAGTTCAACAATTAGCCGAAGCCACAATGGGAGAAATAAATGTTCAATAGATATTTTGGGCTGAAGTTATTCATACAACAGTAGTGATTCTAAACAAAGCCCACTTTAGACCAAACAATGATAACACTCCTTATGAGCTTTGGTATGGGAGACTTGCAACAGTCAAGTGCTCTAGGTGGCTCCATAGATGCTCGAAAGTCCAAGATGGCTCAAAAATCAAATTTCTCGTATTTCACCTAAACTAGGATCAGATCATAGCTCTCATCGTCCTGATTCCAACGGTGTGAATGGCACTCAAATCCGAGTTCGTATGCTCAAGATATAGTCGGTCAAAGTTCTGGTCAAATTAGGCCCATTAGCAGTCACTGACGAGGCAACAATTTGGTGAAGGGGCGGCGCAAGGAATCTGACGGTTAGAAAGGATAGATATGTCACCTATTTAATTTTTCCAGTAACCCTTAAAAACCACTAAGGAAATTTTAACTATTATTGTATTAAAAAAATGGGGCTGTTGTGTGTGGAGCATGATTGTTCAGAGGTCTTTGTTTCAGCCGGATGTATACCCCAGGAAGTTTTGTACAC
>APFE030932095.1:10919-54296 GCA_000404065.3 Pinus taeda | reverse complement strand
CCGTTCATTAGGCGGATGATCTGACGGTAGAACTTATGTTTAGTTTAGGGTTTTTTTCCCTAGAAGGCAACCCCTCTCTTTGTATGAGGGCATTGTATTTGAGGCGGATATAGATGTGTATTCTGAGTGTGAGAGAAACAGAGAGGTGAGACTGTGAGAGAAAACAGAGGATATTACAACGGCTTTGCTGTAGGTTGTGTCTCTTCACTTTGCTGGATAATAGAAAGGAAGGAATGGCTGTTCGAGGTGGATGTAGCCCAAACTAGGTGAACCACGTATATCTATGTCTCTCTTGTCTTATGCATTTTCTGTGTTTATATTTCTGCAATATTTTATGTGTTCCATTGCTCCGTAATATATAATTTTCTAACAGGGGCAGCGCGTCGCCACCCCCCAACGACATACGTTTTAAATATTGTAATATGTGGTGGGTGAGCCACCCCTGGCAGACCTGCCCAACCCACCATTCAAATGACACACCCTATATATTGATACGACTGATGGAGCCGATGGGATTTGAACCCGCACTGGCCATGTGGTCGGCCCACCCCAAGCGGCGACCCCACTTAAACCAACGACCCCCAAAACTTAAATGAAATAAAAGCAAACCCCGCTGAAATGCAAATGCAAAACAAAATTTTTTGTTAGTCAAATAAGGCAACATGAGGGTTTTGAACGCGGACCACATGCGCCCCAATTTAGCACTCCACCAATGGCCCAACGGGCCTTCCATTGATTTATTAATCCATAAAACCTTATATAAACGAAACTGCACCATTTGACGGGGAACGAGCAGAGCGGAACCAAGTGAAGAGGGAACCCAGCCCAAGAGAAGGCATGAATTTTGAGGCAGATAATATTCTAGGGGAATATTCCCTAGAATATTCCACAAAATATTATAATGCAGAATCTTGGAGGAATTTGAAATATTCCTGAGAGGGTGATTTTTCACAGTGACAGAGTCATGTCAACCTTATACTCAAAAGAACTAGAATTTCACAGGGAATGTGATGGTGTGGTCTGTTTCCTCATATGATCAATATAATTTCAGGCAACCTACAATGAGGAATCTTTGTAGAATCTTGAAGAATCTTTAGATTCCCTTGGAGGCTAATTTTTTATAGAGGTTGAATGATGCCGACTTTATAGTCATTTTTCACAGAATTTTGCAAGGAGCGAAGTGGTGTGCTCAAAATTTTCATCCAAGTCACAAATTTTTCATCCATCTCCAGGAAGGAATATTTTGGGGAATCTTTGAGATTCCCGAGGGTCTAGATTTTGATGGTGTAAGAAAGGGATCAAGTTTATAGTCTTTTGACATGATTTTGCACCATGAATTCAGCGATGTACCATTTCGTCAGCAAAGCTTTGCATTTTCCGGACATCCCCGCAAGTGGAGGTAAATGATGCCATGTCTTTCTTTTGATTTGTTGAGATGATGTTTTTTTTATTGAGATCCTTGCTATCATTATGTCGAGGAACACTCATAGGCCATGTGATGTGAGAGTTTATTAGCTTGTCATGTTGAAGTGGGGGTCATTTGAGTGAGAGTTGCTTTAGGAGAATGTCTCGTGGAGAGACATGCCACTCTGGTTGAGGGAATTTATGCTTGTAATTACAAAGAATGTACCATGTACTCATCATCATCTTGCAACATTTAATGAAGCGACCTCCCCACTCTTGACACCAGGCTCGAAGACGTAACCCACACTGGGTGAACTTCGTTATCAATGTGTGTGTGTGGTTTGTTTTGATGGTTGTCATTATGTTTCCTCTTCTTTAAAGTATGCACATGTGGATTTTCATACTCTTTCATATGCAATTCTGCTAACATCACATAAGTAGAAGATATTGGTTAATTCACGTAGCTGAGAGATCCAGATAAAGTTTAGTATCAGAGCAATCTTCTTGTTGATGTGAATGGTAAGTGGAATGTGCAACAAGAAGGAAAATGAAGAACAACAAAGATCTATGAGGACCTGCTTAGGATGTGACACATGGTAGATTTAATGTATGCAGATTATGAAAAGAAAATGGCAAGAGAGAAATAGGAGAAAGAAAGAGTAGAGGTCAATGCTCCATCTCCATATTCCAGTGATTATTCATCTTCTTCATCATCTTCTCATCATTTAGATGAGGAGATCAATCAGAGCCTTCAAGCAAAGAATGTTGAATTAGGGAGACTTCTACGAGAAGAAAAAGAGGAGTAGTAGAAACTTCAACTTCAGTTACGAGCCACGGAAGAGGCCTTGGAAAAATTGAAGCGCAACGAAGGCTTAGCAAAGCCATCATCACCTGCTTCAGAATCGATAGATGAGTTTAACAATATTGATAGTTCTTTAGTTTCATTTTCACATGATTTTATTTTTGTTGGAAACATGGAGGTACCCATTTTAGGAACTAGCATGAGACTCCTTACCAAGATGGGGTATAAAGGAGGAGGACTTGGTGTTAATGGCCAAGGAATGACTCTACCATTGGAGGTTGTACAAAGACCTTAATTTGCAGGCTTGGGATACACTGAAGTAGAGTACTCAAAGGTATCATAAGCTTCCAAGTAATTGTCGAAGCCATTGAATAAAGAGGATGATTGAAACACATCACAATCCTCCCATGACAGTGCACATTGCAGAGGAAGAGCTAAGGCAAGCTCTCATCACTAGGATTACACCAGAGAAAGCCAAGAGAATTATAAAAACTCTTAGTATTCTAAAGTTCATTTTGATTACAAGAATATTGTTAATAATCAGCAAAAATAATGGGGTAGAAAACCATGTAGTTTTTGTGGTTTGCATAACCATGTGGTTGTTGAGTGCTGGAAGAGAATGGAAGCAAGAAATAGGATGAGGTGTGAAAGGCCTTCTCCACATCATGGAAGGAAGAAGGTTAAGTAGGTCTAGAGGAAGAATACTTTTTGCAATCATTGAAACAAAGGTGGACATCAAAGAGTCACATGTTGGAGGCTCCATCTAGAGCAACGTCTCAAGGACAAAGCGTCTGTGCAAGAACCAGTTGTTGAAGATGTTCAACAAATGAATCTATCATAGGGAGATGACCCATTCACCATTATGAGTGAGAGATAATTTTAGTAGGTGTAGTAGCTTGTCATGGCCGCATTTTATAACTCGTGTTGCAACATAATTGTAAAAGTTTTTTTCATCGCTTATTAAAGCAACGATGATGTTTTTTCCTTTTTATTGATAACTGGGGTATTGGTTTCCATTATGATGTAAACTTGTCCAAAGAGTGTGTGTTATAAACGATTGGCAAGTATGGGGATGCTTGGGTCATGATTGGTCATGTAATTGATCATGTAGTTGACAAAGATTATATTACAAGTTTGCAGAGGATGCAAGTGTTAGTTCATCACTTATGGCTCTAAAGAACAAAGGTGAAGGAGAAGGAAGTGTGACCTGTCAGGACACTTGTTTTGTAGAAAATGTAACACTATAGTTGCAAATTATGTTCATGCTTTTGGAGGACCAAAATCTCCTAAGTGGGGAGGAATGATCTAGGTGGCTCCAGAGACGCTCATAACTAAAAAATGGCTCAAAAATAAAAGTTCTTAGATTTCACCCAAAATATGAACAAATCGTAGTGCTTGTCGTCTTGATTCCAATGACACGAACAACACTCAAATCTAAGTTCATATGCTCAAGATATAGCCTGTCAAATTTCTGGTCAAACTAAACCCAATGGTAGTCACTAACAAGGAAACAATTTGGCGAAGGGGCGGCGCATGAATGTGACGGTCAAAAAAGGCAAATTTGTGGCCTCTTTAATTTGTCCATTAACCCTTCAAAACCTTCAAGGAAATTTTAATTATTATTGTATTAAAAAAATGGGGTAGCAGACCACCACCCCCCAACGACATGTGTTTTAAATATTGTAATATGTGGTGGGTGGGACACCCCCGATGGACCCACCCAACCCACCATTCAACAAAACACCATATATATTGATATGACAGAACAAGGTTGTCATAATTCAAACTCGCATCGACCATGTGGTCGGTCTGCCCCAACCAACGACCCCACTTAAACCAATAACCCCCAAAACTTAAATAAAATAAAAGAAAACTATGCAAAAATGAAAACGCCAAACAAAATTGTTTATTACTCAAATCAAGCAGTGGGCAGGTTTTGAACCCAGACCACCCGCGCCCAAGGTTAGCTCTCTACCAACGACCCAAGGAGTCTTCCATTGATTTATATGCCTGTAAAACATTATATAAATGAAATTGCGTCATTCGATGGGGAACAAGAAGAGTGGAACCAGGTGTAGAATGAACCCAACCCAGGAGCGGGCACGAATATCGAGGTGAAGACTATTCTAGGGGAATATTCCATAGAATATTCTTATGTAAAATCTTGGAGGAATATGAAAGATTCCCTGGAGGGTGATTTTTCACAGTGATAGAATCATGTCAACCTTATACTCAAAAGAACGATAATTCCGCAGGGAACGTGATGGTGTGGTATGTTCCTCATATGAGCATCATAATTTTAGGCAACCAGTGGTAAGGAATCTTTGAAGAATCTTGAGAAATCTTTATATTCCCTTAGAGGTTGAGTTTTTACAGAGGCTGAATGATTTTGAATTTATAGTCATTTTTCATGGAATTTCACAAGGAGCGTAGTGGTGTGCTCATAATTTTCATTCGAGCAACAAATTTCTCATCCATCTCTAGGAAGGAATCTTTGGGGTAATCTTCGAGATTCGCGAGGGTCCATATTTTGACGGTGTCAGAAAGGGATCAAGTGTATAGTCTTTTGATATGATTTCACACCACAAATTCAATGGTGCAATCCATTTCATCAACAGAGCTTTGCATTTTTTTGGCCATCTCCGAAAGTGGAGGTAAATGATGCCATGTCTTTCTTCTAATTTGTTGAGACGATTTTTTTGTTTTTGAGATATTTGTTACCATTATGTTGAGGGATACGTGTAGGCCAAGTCATGTGATAATTTATTAGCTTGTAATTCTGAAGGATGGCTTATTTGAGTGAAAGTTTTTATAGGAGAACGTCTCTTAGAGATACATGCCACTCTGGTTGAGGGAATTTATCCTTGTAATGACAAAGAATGTACCATGTACTCATCATCATCATCTTGCAACGTTTAATGAAGCGACCTCCCCACTCTTGACACCAGGCCTAGAGACGTAACCCACACTGGGTGAACTTCATTATCAATGTGTGTGTGATTTTTTTTTTTTTTTTTTTTTTTTTTTTTTTTTTTTATGGTAATCATTATGTTTCCTCTTCTTTAAAGTATGTAGATGTGGCTTTTCATACTCTTTCATATGCAAGTCTGCCAACATCACAGAAGTAAAATATCTTGGTTAATTTCGGTAGCTGAGAGATCCAGATCATCAAGCATTTTAGATTTTTTGGTAGCAATTTTTATATCAAGAGGAATAATGAAAAGTTTGGTAAGATTGATGCAAGGGCTGTTGAAGGTATTTTTCTTGAATATTCTCATAATAATAATGGCTATAAATGCTACAATAAGAATACCAATAGGATTATTGATTGTATTGATGTCAAAGTGAATGAGTATGTCTAACCTGAAGTCAATCAACTAGTAAATGCCAAATTTCCTGATCTAGTCAAGAATGATGATAAGTATGATGAGCCACTTTCAAATGAAGACAATGAAGAGCCCACCGGTCCTCAAGCCAAATATCCCTCATGGTATGTGAAAAAACACCACCCAACTGATCAAATTGTTGGTGATTTGAACAAAAGAGTATGGACAAGAAGGAAACTGCTAAATCCCCCTACTCAAGCGCATGTAGCTCTATTTTCCATGAAGAAAACCAAGGACGTTGAATAAACAATCCAAGATAACAATTGGTTAAAATCCATACATGAAGAACTACACCAAATAGAGAAAAATAAGACTTGGGAGCATGTTCTTAGACCAACAAACATGAATGTCATTGGCATGAAGTGGGTCTTCAGGAATAAGTTGAATGAGCATGGAGAAGTGATCAAAAACAAGAAAATTAGTGTGAAAAGGTTATGCTCAAACCAAAGGTCTGGATTTTGATGAAAATTTCTCTCATGTTGCTCAATTGGAAGCTATTAGAATGTTTTTGGAATTTTCTTGTTTAAAGAAGTTCAAGATATATTAGATGGATGTCAAATGTACTTTTCTAAATGGAGAGTTATAGGAGGAAGTTTACATAGAACATCCAAATGGTTTTCAATTATCAGATCAACCAAATTATGTTTACAAGTTAAAGAATCATTTTATGGTCTCAAGCAAGCCCCACAGGCTTGGTATTCCAAGTTGGAAAATTACTTGCTTAAGTGTGGTTTCAAAAGAGGCACAAATGATAGTAATTTGAATGTTAAAGCTAATGATGAAAAATTAATAGTGGTGGTTGTCTACATTGATGACATTATATTTTCCAATGATTCAGATCATCTAACATGATAGTTTGCAATCGATATGAAAGTAGAAATTGAGATGTATATGCTTGGATAACTCTTGTATTTCCTTGGATTTCAAACTGCACAAACTTCCAAAGGAATTTTTATTTCACAAAGAAAGTATATCAAGGAAGTATTGAAGAATTTTGGCATGGAGGAGTGTTCTTTAGCGAGCACACCAATGGTTAAAGGTTGCAAGATTTGCAAGATTAATGAATCACCAAAAGTGGACCAGACTCTATACAAGTCTATTATTGGAAACCTCTTATATATGACAACATCAATACTAGACATTATGTAGGCAGCTGGTAGTGTTGGAAGATTTCAGCCGCAGGCCCAAGAAAAAACCATATTATAGAAGCCAAAAGGATTCTCATATATCTCAAAAGCCACAATGGACTATGGACTTTGGTACCCTAGAGGTAAATACTTTTCACTAACTGTTTATACTGATGTTGATTGGGTTGGTGATATAGATGATCGAAAGAGCATTAGTGGTGGTGTGGTATTTCTTGGAGAATGTCTAATTTCATCGTTGAGCAAGAAGCAAGACTTCCATCTCACTATCTACCACTAAAGAAAAATATATAACAACAAATTCTTGTTGCACTCAACTCTTATGGATGAATAAAACTTTACAAGATGTACAAGTGTTTTATGATCAAATTTTTTCTATTATTTGTGACAATACAAGTGCCATCAACATGTCAAAGAATATTATCTTTCACTCAAAGACAAATCATATTCTAATCAAGTATCACTTTTTGGGAGAGCAAGTTGCAAATCATATAGTCAAGTTGGAGTATGTATCTACAAAAGAACATGTAGCTGATATCTTCACCAAACCTGTCCCAAGAGATCAATTTGAGAATTTAAGGCATAGATTTGGAGTAGTTCCTCTTGCCTCCCTCCACTAGATCTTCCTTGTAGAGGAAGAATGACAACCATCGAGAATTTAGCATATCAAGATGGAGCTATCAGGACCAGAAGGGAGATTGATGATAGGGGGAGTAGTATCGGTGATCAAACACATGGTGGAGAAGAAATTTCAAACTAAGGGGAGATTTCTTAGTGAACACAAAGGAAAGGTGAAGTAAGCCGCAGTAGGTTATAAGTGCATTTTAAGGGGAGTTGCATCCAAAGGAGGAGAAGATGATGATGCACACTTTGTTTCTTTATGGTGTTGATTTTGTTTGACACAACTATTTAATAAAAGTGTTGCCATCAATGCCAAAGGGGGAGATTGTTGGAAATATGTTTTCATTGAAGGCATAGGCACTTGATGATGCTATCATTGATAGAAGACCAAGCAGAGAATGTTGAACAAAGTGGTGGAGCTAATTTGTTAAGGTGCATATACTTTGGAGCCATTTATTGTACAGCATATCATCTCAGATGTAGTTGAGACCCACTTAGATGGAAAGAGATATGAAAGAGATTTCCAGTGGTATGTGGAAGATCAGAAATGATCTCCTTGATTTAAAGTTGGAGCTAGTCAAAGTTAGGGAACCCCAAAGTCAAAGATTGCAGAGCTAAAGTTGGTGAAGAACCTTTGGAGTAAGTTATGAATGGTGACATTACCAAACATGACAAAATTTTAGCAGAATGGCCTAGGAGGATAAACCCCAAAAGAAATAAAAGTAGCGTGTAAAGGTTTAAGTCAGGTACCCAGGGTCCAAGGAGCGTGGAAGCTAGGAGCCAAGGAGTTGATGGAGCTGATGACATACAACCCCAACGAAAAATTCCCGGAAAGAAACAGAAAGTGTGCACGAGCAATAGAACCAAGATTTCAAGGATCCAAGAGTCTAGGGAGCCGAGGAGCTGTGTAGCTGAGGTATAAAAGGCTTTAAGTTGATGGTTTTATTAACAAAGGAAGTTTTTTCCAAACAAAGGATCATGACCCCTTTTCTCTCTCTTCACTAGAAGATAAATGGTGCAAGGTGATTGAATCATAGATGCACAAGTGGATGATGATGTCAGCATAATGTGGCAATACAAAATGGAGGACACATGGTAGGAAGATTCATTATTTTTGGGTACCTTCGTGGGCCAAAATTGAGTGTCATGTGTCACCATTTAGATGGTGCCACATAGTGTTGGTGATGTTAGCATGATGAATGTTGGAAGATACTTCATTGGAAGAAACTGAGAAGTGCGCGCAGGTGTTTATGCTGGGGAGATGGGAGATGGGGAGCTAAGGAGCTAGGAGTTGGGGAGTTGGGAGCCAGGGCAATAACATAGGTTTAAGTTGCATACAAAGACTTTCCCAGAAGAAAAAATCCTAGACGACCCAGAAGAATAAACCCGGAAGTAAATCCCAGTAGTATCCAACAAGTAAAATTCCTGGAAGGCTCCACCCCAGAAAAAACTAAGGCAGAAAAAGAGAAATAATTGGAAGACGGACCCAGGAGATGGAAATATCACCGACAAGCGATGCTCCATCAAGTGATAGAGAGTGCTCCCAGGTCATGGTTTTGTGATAGTTTTATATGAGTATAATGACCAAAGGCGCGAAGAATTTGCAATGTAAATAATCCCTTGGGGCTTAATGTGTGAAGGAGGTAGTGAAAGCTATTTTCTGGTGAAGACAACTTGTATTTGGCAGTTAATAGTTATTCCAAACATAACAGTAGAGTGAAAAAGATCTAAAGATACAAGCATGAACGAGTCGGCAACGGTCTAGAAGAAAAGACAGTTACGTGGCAGATTTGGCAGTTAATCCAAACTTGGTGATTCACCAAAAATAAAAGAACCTTAGTTAAAACCTATTAAAATTCAAGAATAGTAAATTTGAGTAGTCAAACTCAAATTTTCTAGCAGAAACGAGTCATGGAGATTTTGATAACTTGAAGAGAAGATTCAAAAGACTTAGTTGAATAGGACAAAAGAAAAAATAAAGAAATTCATGCAAAGATCAAAGGGAAAGATAACTAAGCTAAAGAATCAAAAATATCAGTCCAAATTTCTATATTAGAAGAGTCGATTTTGCAAAGCAAGAGAGTGAAAAAAGTAAGAATAGAGGTGTGGAATTGAGGATGAAGGTGAATTGTTTAGTAATGAGAAATTTCTAAAGGTGTTTGTAATGGTGGCTTTGGTGAGTGCTTGAGAGACAAATTGATTTATGTTATAAAAAGGATTGGCTTCATGATTTGAGTATGAAAATTATATGAAATATGAATCATTGAGATCATGCAAGTTGTAGCTTTACCTGTCAGGGGTTGTGGCTCCTTCCAGTGGTTGTTGGTAAATAATTAGGGGTTGAAGCTCCTTTTAGTAGTAGTTGATAAAGTTAGAGGTTGTAGCTCCTTTCAGTGGTAGCTAATAAATTAGGGAGTAGTTGCTTCTTGTTGGTTGTAGCTAGAGAACTTTGTAGCAGCAAGTTGTAGCTTGCCTTGTGAAGAAATTGAAAGAAATATTTAAATATTTGTTTGTTTCCATTGTGATACATATGTTATTTCTTTCCATTCTCATATAAATTAATTGTTGGAAATATTATTGGTATCCTACTATCATTGCAAGTGAAAGGAAGTTTTAAAATTCCTACAATACTAATTCACCCCACACGCCCCCCCCCGGTATTGCTATGGTTTCCAACATTTGTGCCCCTCCTAGATAGAGCAAATGAAGGTCTTGATGAAGGTCACACTAGACTAGAGGCAATGGATTATTCCAAGTTGAAGTGTGGAAACAAGGATACAATCAAAAGTGGTCAATCATCCAACTCAACTTGTGATTCATACTAGAATGCCCTTAACATTAAATTAAAGCACGTGATTACATAAATAGTTAATGTATCTAAATAAATGACCCACCTTCCTTCAAGAAGTATGCTAGAAGGCATAAAGCATTGACCGATGCATATGTGGATAACTTTGAGGCATAGCTATCTATAGATTATCATAGGGTTGTTGGTTGGCATGTTGATCAAGTAGAAGAAAAAATCTCTCCCAAGGGTTACCCACTTGGATTTGTAACATCTTACTCCAACTCAAGGACGTGTTCATCGTAGAGAACATGATACATGCGATTGAAGGAAGAGTGAATGAGAATTGCATTAATCCATGGTGCTCACAAACCTATTTCTTATATCTCTTAAAGAAACTATTTGATAGCACCTAAACATTGTGTTGATTGTCATCCTTGCAATATAGGAGGATAATAGAAGCTAACAAAAATTGTTTAAGAACCAATTGTTGGATATTTTAATGCTTGATTCCTCTTTCTTAATAATTATTTGTGAATGTTAGCTATTTTATAATTACTTTTATGTTCTCTTCATCAAGCAATTATATAATTTTTCAAAGGATTAAGATCACAAAGAGACAAAGAACACCAAAAATTAGGCTCCAAGACAAGGTAAAACCCCACAAGAGGGAAAACCCAACAATCCTTCTCTTATAGAATTAGATCAAAATGATATATCCAAGACCCATGGCCAAGACCAAATAAGCCACAAAGAATCCAAGTCAATCCCTCCTCCAAGCCTCCTCCAATAGTCAAAATCAACGTTGGTCATCCTTCTCCAAATTCAGTCAAACTTCATATATCAACTCTGCAATAGAGGCCAAATTTCGATCTTGCAATACCATAAAATTTTCATAAGAAAATTTGCACATTTGAGCTGAACTAGGGCATAAAACTTCAATCTTATATCTCCTTTGACTTTCTTCTCTTTGTTTTGAATTCATCTCCTTTTCTTCTTGACCAATCACATAAATAAATAGAAGATGATATGATGAGTGAATGGTTCTCCAAGAGGTCGAATTGAATCTTATATATAGTTGTCCAAGAGGGTCGAATAGGTGCCACATGTGCCTACTTGTCCAAGGAGGGTTGACTTGATATTTGTGTTGACTTTTGACTTAAAATAAAATTCAAATTATTTTCTTACGAAATTCCAAATGGGGCTTGACTCAAATACATTTTCTTTTTTACTCATAATAAATTATTTTTTACTCTTTGAATCTATAAAATGAAGAACATCCTTGACAAAAAAAATAAAAAATAATAATGAATATATTAATTAATGGTGAAATTACATTACATTATGAAGATCGACACTAGTTACAATTTCAACAAAAAAACTCTAGTTAAAGTAAATAAAAAATATTTCTGATTATGCAATAAAATAAGCATGAAAATATTAAAGGATGCAAAAATGAGAATGCATGGTACACAATCCTACTCTAACCTATAAATATAAAATACTATAAGAAAGGTCTTAGTCATATAACCAATGAATCCAACATATTATCATATCAAAATCAAGAATTCTACCATTATGCATAATCATGAGATAAAACAAGGAAATGTCGCAATCAACAAGCATTATCTCATAATTCTCTAGTACATAATCAAGGCCATGAAGTTGGGTGGCAAGAAGTTTATAGTAAAACAATAATGGTTCACCCTTGTCACAATCAAGCTTCACATGATTCAACCCATGCATGTCAAATAGGTGATCAATATCACCCCTTTGAATTTCATCACTATCATCCTCAAGAGACTAAGAAGGGATCATTAGTAATTGGAAAAGAGATGTGAAATTTCTTAAAAAAAGAAAGGATGGAAAGGGAAGGATAGATGTTAGGGAATTTTTTTCTTAAACTTCAAGGCCTATTTCGTCTTTCCTTTCAACTTGAAATTAGTGCAACAAATTACTAATTGAAAACATCATTTTCTGATAGTCATTTCAACACCAAACATACAATTATTAGTTGTGTCCTATTGTAGTTGTTATGACCCCCTCCAAATTTTCCCTACATTCAAATTTGGACCTCCTTATGATCGTGCCATCCTTCATTTCATGCCATTAAGGTTGTGCTCGGTCATGTCATTCAATTGTTCAATTCTTCCTTTAAGAATTCTAAGTGTCGAAATGACCTACTTTTACATGTTTATCTTGTGATGCCTACAGAGTGAACTTCTTCTATGAAAGCCTAGTAGTCAATGTATACCCATGGAAGTCAAGCATTACCCAGTGCCTAATGATAGTGACTTCGCAATTTGTAGAGACAGTGCTTGCGCAATCCTTGATGATAATGCTTGTGTAGTTCCTAGAGATAGAGGCTATGCAATCCTTATGGGAAGTGATAATGTAAGGGCATCCTCTGCAGATAGTGATTTTTCACTCTTTGTTGATAGTGAGAGTGTACTTATTCAAGTCAGTGAATTCACTCTTGGCTCCTAGTTTTCTAACATGCACTAAGTGCGCTCACCAATCTTAACCCTAATTGTATGTCTACTCTCCCTGTATAAAGAGTCCAATCTAGAGCTCATCCTTATATTCATATTTCATTTTTTGAGCTTTGTGCATTATTGGAGTATAAGGAGCATTCTGTCACTCATGGTTGCAAATGCCTCATCTTCTTGGTGAGTTTCTCAACTATCGCTTTTGCTTTTGCAAGTGTCACTTTTGGCTGCTTTCATTCTTACATGTGTCACTTGTGTTTTCTTTGTGTTTGAGTGTGTTGCTTTTTCTCTTGTATGTCACTGCTATCACTTGTTTTCACACATCTTAAGAGCACCATGGCACACCTTCTAGAGGTATTTCCAACACACTCTCTTGAACTAGATGATTTTATTTATCATTAGAACATGTGTTGGACACATTCTTATGGCAACACACCTTTTGGTTGCCATCGACACTTTTGTCATAAAGGTATATCTTAAGTGTCACACTTGGAGACAAGTGTCACTTTACAGTAGCTTTGTTGTATGCATGTTGGCTTTGGGTACTTTGTATCTTCTCACTATGTTCATGATTGTATATATGTGTGTTCTCATGTTCAAGACTTGTTGCATGCTTTTATTCTCTTGTCTCATTAATATCAAACTTAGTCAATTTTGAAGTTCTTCCCTGTCCTCACATCTTGTGCAACTCATGAGCACATTAAACTTTTAGCTAAGTGATGAGTGCACTACACATTCCTAAGACACAATTATGAAGACCTTACCTCCTAGAATTTTGCACTGCACAATCCTAGAGGACAACCTCATTCAACTGCGCGTTGAGCAACCTTAGAGAACATACCTTCCACCTTGCTACTTACACTTTTCCACTGTGCAATCTTTGATCCATCCTACATTTTATTGTGCATTGTGCATTCTCAGTGGACAGTAAGGCCATCCATGGACCATTGTACTGCTCAATTGTGAATCCCAAGAGTCACTACGCATTGCACAATCATAGTGCTCAAGCATATCACTCTTGTCTCCTATATTCGCTCTCTCCGCAATGCCTGGGCCAGCCTTTCCCTTAATTCTTATTTCACACACTCAATGAACAATAGGGTTATCCTTCAGCCCTTGCAGTTCTAAACTGCGCAATACATGGATCCTCAAGAAAAGCACATTGCACAGTCACAATGCCTAAGCTTGCTATCCTTGCCTCCTGGACTTACCTAATGCACAATTAATGTCTTTCCTCTCCCTTTCCACTATGCATTGTGAAATCACAATGTCCATATCCTCATTCCTTGTCTCTTGACTCTGCGCTTTGCACTCAACACTACCTCTTCCCTGAACCCCTGTGCATTGTTCCATCATAATTAACATTTGTACAAAATAGAATAGGTGATTTTGGGACTAATTTTGTCTTTTCATGAGTGAACTTCATTTGCAGGTGTCATCATCCTATCATGGCAAGATGATGATCAAGGAGGTCAACAAGAAGAGTTTATAAGAAGTATGCTTGTGGAGATGAGACATAAAAATGCTCATGCAGGAGTAAAGGAATCTTGGACCAAGACAGAGAGATGACAACTTACGTTGAGTTAGAAGGTTCTAACACTTATCCAAGACCTTTGGAGGCTGAATATGAAGTAAAAGATAGATCTATCATGAAGGATTTAAGACAAAACAGCGAAAGAGGATAACTTGTAAGGATGTCATGACCATATTGTTCACCCTCATGCTTGAAGGTCGTGTCAAGCGTTGGTATCATACATTACCAACTACATCTATTCATTCATTTTAGCAACTCGTTAAAGAGATTAATGAAGCTTTTGATAGGTAGGATTATCAAGATGTATATAAAAGGATCAACTAGCTTAGAATGAAACTTGGTGAATCATTAGAGGCTTTTCTTGATTAGTTTCTTCACCTTTTCTATGAATTTTCCGAAGAAGATGTCAATTGGATTTCATGAGTGAGAAGTTTTAACATTTGGTTATAATATCTGTTAAACAATTTGAATTAGATTGTCTTGATGATTTTTCCCTTCCAACTTTTCTTGATCACGAGACACCTCCATTCTCAGTGGAGGAATATATTATTCCTTTTATTCCTTCCCTACTCCTTTCTCATCATCGAACAAATGGGTTCCTCATGTCGTGGTTAGAGTTTTGAAATATGAAAACCAAATTGTTGATCCATTTCTCCCACATTTACCTTCTTCCCATGAACCAATTTTCATTCTAAAAAGATTTCATGGTTCTCATAATTCCATAAAATATAATCCCTTGATTCTTCAAGATAACACTAACATGCATAATCTTAAACTTGAATCTGTTTCAATTGAAAGTATTGTTTCTTCAAGGGATACCTGTCATCCTCTATCATTTACACCGAATGACCCTCTATACCTTTATTCACTTAATAAATTCGTTCCACTAGTAATTTCCCTAGATATGTTTGATCCTCAATTTGTTGGTTCACATGGTGATCAAATACAAGGTGGCTATATCTCATAGGTAGAGGAGAGAAAGAGTGAAGACACTGTCCATATTTATTCCATCTTTCAGATTCCTCTATGTCAAAATGATGATCAATCATCTTGCAATATTGATAACAAGTCAAATGATATAAAAAAATTCTTTAAGTTGAAACCTTGGACAATCATTACCTTGGAATTCATGTTTATGCCGACATAAGAAGTGATGGGTGCCAAAGTACATTGGATGATCTATTATCTCCATAACAAGACCTATATTTACTAGGCTTCAATTTAATTGTTGAGCATCCTTCTTATAGTTTGAAAACTCCAGTTGTGGATTGGGATAATATTTTAGTTCAAGATGCTCCTAAAATTACTTTGATCCATACATTGTTAGCTACCAAATCAGAAGAATCAAATTGTTGGGTTTTTGAAGCTTTAATATACCATGTTGAAGAAGAGCGATGCCAATCCAAAAATCACATTGGTATCCCATTCTTTGACCATTATGCTAATGAAAGTTATGTTGGTTCAATTAATCTTTAACCTCCTCATGATATGCTCTTGCATTCACCTCCCTATCATCACCAAGGCATTATCCTGGGAGACAACGGATGTTCAAATGATCCTATAGAGCTTAACATGCATATTAATGTGTTGTTTTTGCAAGCCAATATGAGTACCTAGGTAGTGGATTTTGAATCAGATTTAGTTGCAATTGGTCTCTCCTCCTAAATCTTTTCATCTTTCCTCACCTTTAACACACTATTCATTGTACCCATATGTGTTTGATGAGCTTGTTACACCAACAATTTCTTTCATTCCTTTAGATCTTTACCCTACTGACTTTGACTACAATCAGGTACAGGATAGTGTTTTTTCCATAATTAGAAGATGAAAAAATTGAATCCATTGTTCATTATTTTTCATTAGAGGAAATTTCATCCTAAAAGTGCCCATGAAATTTTCGTGTACATAATATGTAAACAAACCAAAATCATTTAAATGTGAAAAGATGTACATGTAAATATTTTGGAGGGGAAAGAAGAAAAACTATTTTTTTAATTGTATTTTTGGTTTATCTCCTTAGAGGTTTACTTAAATTTCTAGTGTAGACACTAGTTGGATGCAAAATTAAATTCCACATAACAAGTACCCATTATGCATACTTTTGAGAAGACTCACATTGATAAAAATTAAAGATACATTAAAAAAACATGTTCAACACGCTTTTTTAATGTATCTTCCATTTTTATCAGTGTGGGTCTTCTCAAAAGTATGCATAATGGGTACTCATTGGATGTGGAATTTAATTCCACATCCAACAAGTGTCTACACTTGAAATTTGAGTGAACATATAAGGAGATAAACCAAAATTACAACTAAAAAAAGGTAGTTTTATTTTTTTCCCCTCCAAAATTCATAACTCTAATTTTGTTATTTTAACTATTATTTTATTATTTTTCCTTAGGAGGCCACTTTTACGCTGAAATTTCCTCTAATGTTAATTGTCAATCTTTCATAGGTCAGGAGGATGATGTTATAGATGTTCAAGGAATCCCTTTGACCAATTCATCTAAATTCTTTACCCATTAAGAGTTCCATATGCTAATCTTAAATCTAATCAAGTTAATGGCATTAACAATGTTTTCAGTGACACATATGATGATAGTGGTGCATATCTACTAGTCAATCTTTATAAGCCACCCAAATTTGATGATCAATCATATGAAAATTCAGGGACTTTCCAAGAAGTCGAGGCACTTTAGCTCTTGCTAATGGTTATGTCAGGTTCTCGTGATCCTGATGAGATACCCAAATTAGATTGGATCCATGTTTTCTTGCTTAATTATTTCCTTATTGTTGTTTCGCTAGATGCAAGCTCACTCTTGAAGGATTTTAAACATTTTTAAGTTAACCCTTGTAATCTTCAAGATAAAGTTTCTGGTCAGATAAAAGATTCTTGTTTGGTTAATTCTGCTTCACATGAACTCCCTGTATCAGACCTAGGGTTGGAGAGCATATCTTTCACAAATGCACACAACTTTAAATCATGTTATTCTGATTATCAAAATAAATATCATTACCAGCTGAAATATTTCTCTCTATCAAATCCTTCTGTCGGTGATCAACTT
Source organism: Pinus taeda (assembly GCA_000404065.3). Lineage (NCBI taxonomy): Eukaryota > Viridiplantae > Streptophyta > Pinopsida > Pinales > Pinaceae > Pinus > Pinus taeda. Next base: position 37,065 of record APFE030932095.1, on the reverse strand, counting down.
CTTATATTTCTGGTGTATATTATGAAATTTATCATTTTCCTAGCACAGTCTATCCTATTTAGTGGGAGCGAGTGTTTTAATCATTTGGTGGATGTAATTCCTAAAGTTGATATCAATGTTGGATCTTATTTGACACACGCTTATGATATTTTGTCAACCTGGTTTCACTATTCTTTGTATCCTAACTAGTTTTCGGACTTTGTTGTACCAACAATCAGTGATAATCATGTTGACTTTTATGTTGTTCATCCAGTCTATAATCAAATGCAAATTAATGATCTCCAGCACTAGAAAGGAGGAACCAATCGTTTCTGAGCATTATCATGTACGAAGGAATATTCTCTAATTCAAGGTGCTTGTAGAATTAACACATCCTTGTCAATGAATAACGGAACATCTTATGCATTAACCGTTATATTTGATTAATATGCAAGCCTTAACGATTGCCATCCCTTTAATTATTTTCCCACTAGTGTATCAAGTGAAGTTGTTGGTTTATATTTGGTTCATATCCTAATTTCTCAGAGATTAGTCAATAAGTTGAGGCATTTCAACATTTGTTGATGATGTCAAATCCCAGTAGTCTTGGTAAAATGTCTGAGTGAGATTGGTTTATGTTTTGTTTTCCTGATCTTTCTCATAATATGGATCCAATAATTTAAGATTTATCTTTACACGAATTTCAGTCTTTTGGAGCTGGGTGTTTTTATGATCTAATCATTCTCTTGTTAGAGTAATCTTATCTAACGAGTTTGGTTGTTAATAATAAGTTCCAAAACTATCTTGACCTTAACACATATGGATGTATGTTTGAGAAATGTCTTCAAATTATTCATGTTTAAAATCCCATATATTATGGTAAGTTTGCAAGTTGGATAGAGAAAGATTTCAAAGCACACCTTTATGCTTGTAGCCTTGACCTCAATCCTTGTGTACAAGTAATCCAGGGAAACATCTTTATTTTTGTACATTGTTTTATTTGGCTATTAATCATTCATATATTTCAGATTACTGGTGGGGAAAAACTTCTATGGTTGCATTGGAAATTTCACTTAACTTAACCCTGCCCAACTCCCTGGTTAGGTTAGGTTTAACCTTGGGTACATTTTAGTTTTCATTTTGCATCGCACCATCCTTGCATTATGGTTTTCATTTTAGTATTTAAATTTGTGTTGTTTTCTTGCTTTCTGTTGATCAGGTGCTTAGTATTTAGCTCAAAAATCAAAATTCTCAAAATGGCTCAAAACCTGAATGATCACATCCGTCTCGAAAAAAATATCCTAACGCAACTCGTTTCGTCAAAAACTAAGTTCGTATGAGAAAGTTATTGTGTTCTGATTGCTTTGCTAAATAGGCAAAATTTAAAAAAGAAATGCCCAGTCACTGCACAACCAATAGTATGTACTACTGACGTGGCAAGTGACTAGGCATGGTCAAATATGGTTAACAACATATCACATATAGATAAGTGGCATCATTTCATTGGGTTTCAGGTGGTGTGTTGGCATGTTTCTATTGGTTCGTTTTGGGCCAATGAAAGAATGCCATGTGGCAAGCCTGAAGGCCACCATGTGGCACCTCCCAAAGACCTTGACAATCTCGACAGTGGAACAAAATTTTATGGTGGAGGTCAGGGTCAAACCCGCGACCTCTAGCATACCACCCACAAGTCCTAACCACCTTCGCTACATCGTGTTTCTTACCATGTATGTTCTTCACATTAATTTAAGGACTAACAGTTAGGAGTTGGGTGGTTAAGGGAGGGCCAATCACAAGCCAGGCCTCCCCCATGTGAACACAAATGTGTTAACTGCATACAGTTTATGTTAACTCCGGTGGATAAGTCCCATAACCATTAATGTATATTTCTCCACATGTGAAGACCAGCCCACAACAATGCAATTATGGTTATGTCATCGGCGGTTCAGGCATACCATTACTCCAAAACGGTTAGCATGTGTCCAGTTCTGGCGGCAGTTAAGGTTATAGTTAACCTAATCCGAGTGATTAGCGCCAAACCATAACTTAAACTCAACTTAACACTAATTAATTGCATAGTTAGACAGGTAGGAATTTTGGTGGAGCCCCCAATTTCGGGCATGCTTCCACATTTAGTGCGCTAACTGGAGTCATTCCAGATTTAGCAGAACCTTTCTAGGAAAAGACAGACTAAGTCATGGAGAAGGCAATTTTCAACCAAATTGAGCTTAGGAAGAGGTGTTCTTGGCTAATTTGGACATTCTAAACACATTGGTACAGGTATTAAGTGCCATAGTGCTTTGTAAAACATCATTTTCCCATATTGAGTTAATACAGATCCCCAAGCCATGGAAGCTGGACCAAGGAGATGTAGCCCAGGAGGGGTGAAATCCTTCATCAAAACACTGTGTCGAAGTGTCTATTTGATGGTTTGTTGTACTTTGAATGTATGTTGTTCAGTGTTTGTTTTTGAAGCTATTTTTCTCATGAATGTCATTTTAAACTTAAGGAAACCCTAAGTACAAGAAGGAATAAGAAAGCACATGTTTAGAAATATGTAATTGTTATTAGCACTGAAAAACTAATCATACAAAAAAAAATCATCTATCTTGCTTGTTATTCCTTGACTCTTTTCTTTTCTCTTTGTTTAATAAGGTCGTGCATGAAAGATGATTTGTTTGGCTCGAAGAGAACCATGTGTAAAAGCTTGGAAAGGGAAATTTTGACGACAGACAATGCTTGGCTAGCCTATGATCCCCTTCTTTTCTTGGGTTTACATATCTTTAAAGTTCAATGATGTTTGGATGGAAAATATGATTCATTTCATGTTTAAATCCTTTGGATAAATATGAATCCCCTATCTATTTTAGGATCTTCATTCTTGACTTAGCCTTGTAATTGAATGATGTTTCACCCTAACAACTCAAGCGAGTAGAGAAGGGAAAGGAGAAAAATTTACGTGAGGATATCAATTTCAGAGGTGTATAAGAGTCTTTGTAAAATAAAAAACCTCTCTTGATTATAAATAAGTCAGGATCTCTCTTCCACCCTAGATATATAAACGTCGATAAAATTCCAATGTAAAATAAGGGTTGAAAGAAGAGAAAGGATTCCTACATAGATAGGTGAAGCAAGCAACTTCACTGAAGTACGAAATAGGCTTGTTGGTAGTGAAGCAATTCTTGTGTTTCCTAAAAGTGACTCCGTCGGGGTATTGAACAATCTTGCTGGCAATGGAGCAACACCAAAGATGGAAATAAAACTTTGATCATATTAAACTCACAAATATATATGGTCATTCTCCCCAATTGAAACCATTGAAATATGGCAAGTCCTGTAAGTGTGTTTAAAGTTGATAAAGGGATAGGAGATACTACACCTATAACCTGGATAAGTGGGGAAGCTGAGGTGATCAACATGGTGAATCAATACTTCCGAAAGGGCTAGACCTTGTGCATGAAGCTAGACCCAGAGAGAGAACTTAGAGTTATTCTAGTGAATCACCAAGTGTTTTCATTGCTACAACACCCTCCAAATTTTTTCCTACATTCAAATTTCTGCCCCTCCTTATGATCATGCCATCCTTTGTTTCAAGCCATGAAGGTCATGCTCATTCATGTTGTTCAAGTGTTCAAGTCTTCCTTTAAGAATTCTAAGTGTCAAAGCGACCTTCTCTTACATGCTTATTTTTGTGATGCTTTCATAGCGAACTTCTTCTTTGCAAGCCTAGCAGTCAATGTGTACCCTTAGACTTCAAGCATTATGTAGTGCCTCATGACAGTGATTGTGCAGTTTCTAGAGATAGTGCTTGTGTAGTCCTTGATGACAGTGCTTGTGTATTTCATAGAGATAGAGATTGCCCAACCCTTATGGACAATGACAGTGTAATGAAATCCTCTATAGATAGTGATTGCACACTCTTTGTTGACAGTGAGAGTGTACTTCTTAAGGTCATTCAATTCACCCTTGGCTCCTAGTTTCCTGACATGCATTAAAAAGACTCACCAATCTTAACCCTAATTGCATGTCTACTCTCCCTATATAAAGAGTCTAGTCCAGAGCTCATCCTTATATTCATCTTTCATTTTTTGAGCTCTATGCAATGTTGGAGCATAAGGAGCATTCTCTCACTCATGGTTGCAAATGCCCCATCTTTTGGGTGAGTTTCTCAACTGTCACTTTTGTTGTTTCAAGTGTCATTTTTTCTTTATTTTTCTCTTACATTTGTCATTTTTCTTTCTTTATCTTTTGTAAGTGTCACTTTTTCCTGCTTTCATTCTTGCATGTTTCGCTTTTACTCTTGCATGTATTTGTTTTGCTTTTTTTCATACATCTTAAGAGCACTATGGAACACCTTCTAGAGGTAGATCCAACACACTCTATGGCACTATTTGATGTTATAAATCATTATAACATGTGTTGGACACATTCTTATGGAATAACACACATTTTGGTTGCAATCAACGCTTGTGTCGTAAAGGTACATCTTAAGTGTCACACTTGGAGACAAGTGTTGCTTTACTATTGTTTTGTTGTATACATGTTGGTTTTGGGTATTATGTATCTTCTCACTATGTGCATGAGTGTATAGATGTGTGTGATCTTGTTCAAGAACTATTGCATGCTTTTATTCTCTTGTGTCATTTATCTCACATTTAGTCAATTTTGGAGTTCTTCACTGTCCTCACATGTTGCACAACTCATGAGAAAATTCAACTTCTAGCTAAGTGATGAGTGCATTGTGCATTCCTAATCCACAATGATGAAGCCCTTACCTCCTAGAATCATGCACTATGGAATCCTAGAGGACATCCCCCTTCAACTACACATTGGACAACCTCAAAGCACATACCTTCCACCTTTCTACTTACACTTGTCCACTGCACAGTCCTTGATCCATCCTTCCTTGTATTGTACATTACACATTCTCAATGAATAGTAAGGCCATATTTGGATACTTTAAATGCTCAATTGTATAATCCCAAGAGCCACCTTCTCAGCTATTTCGCATTACGCAATCAGAGTACTCAAGCTTGTCACTCTTGTCTCTTATACTCACTCTCTATGTAATGCCTTGGCTAGCCTTGCCCTTACTCCACATTGCACAATATTAGTGAATATTAGGGCCATCCTTCAGCCCTTGCAATGCTCAAATGTGCAATACATGGATCCTCTCCCTCAAGAACTGCACATTGCATAGTCACAATGCCTAAGCTTGCTATTTTTCTTCATAGACTTACCTAATGCGCAATTCGTGTCTTGCTTCTCCCTTGCCATTATGCATTATGTAATCATAATGTCCATACCCTCACTCCTTATCTCTTTAATATGCACGTTGTGCTTAACAAGGCCTCTTCCCTCAACCCCCTGCACACTGTCCCATCATAGTCAACATTTGCACAAGATAGAATAGGTGATTTTGGGACTACTTTTGTCTTGTCATGAGTGAACTTCATTTGCAGGAGCTATCATCTTATCATGGAAATATGATGATCAAGGAGGTCAAAAGAAGAGGTTACAAGAATGACACTTGTGGAGATGAGACACAAAGATGATATCATGCATGAGTAAAGGAATCTTGGACCAAGACAGAGAAATGGAAACTCATGTTGACATAGAAGGTTCCAACACTTATCCAGAGACTTTGGATGGTGAAGATGAAGTACAATCTACATCTATCATGAAGGATTAAAGAACTAGTACAAATGGAGCCAAAATATGACGACTATTAGTTGGATATGCAACGTATTGGCCTCAACTATCTGACACATTGATGTTCATCAAATTGTTGTTGGAATTTTGTCAAATACTCGATAGTTTAATAAAATTTGAATATTCAATGGTATGGATGTCGATTATTTGACACATAAAAGGGCCAAAATGATAGCTAAAAAACCAACCTTTAGAAGTCAATTTTGTGACACTATAAATCGTCAAATATCTGATGGACCAAACATCGAATATCCGATAGGTCTCGCACTAGTCTGTAGTTAGATATTTGACACATAGGTTGCTTTTTCCGACGTGAAACACTGATGTTTCAACATCAGGTAATCGATAATGTAGGTAAATTGTGCAACATAAGTGTTTTTGCTTTGACCCTTGCAGGTTGGCAGTGAAGCGCCTGTTGAAGGCCCGAAAATTGGGTCTACAACAAGGGGGATTCCCACCCAGTCCGGACCTTGAAACCAAAATTTTTTCCGTTTGAGATAGAAGGTCCGACTGGGGATAATGGGACCAGTTTCCAAATTTGTGTGTGTTGATAAGAATTTATATTTCTATTTTCTAAAGATTTCTAAGTAAAATGCTTTTAATCTAATTCTAATTTAAAACATGTAATTGTATTCTAATGAACAGAAATATTTAAGTCTAAAACTAACCCAGGATTCAACTTTTCACTTATGTGATCTAAAATAATTTCTAACAGTAATTGGTAATAAAGATCATTCAATTGCTATAAGAAAAGAATTCGATAAAAATGAATTGTTTCGTATAAAAAGTTAGCTGAAACAATTGTGAGAAGCATATCGCATAATAATTCATTCATACATTGGGCATAAATAGAATAGGTATCACCGTACAAAAGTGCCAAATGATAACTAAAACATTCAATCCTTCATATATAAATAACTGAGCATAAAATATTACTTTGACACATAAGCATAAATCATTAAGAGATAAAAGTACCATTGATAACAAGTTCTACTCATGAACTTTAGCAATATAGATTTATCTCTTCCTAATTCAATATCTACTAAGAGTACAAAAGTGCATTTCAGTAGCAGACATCAAACATAGATATCAATAAATCTTGTTCCATTCATTCATCAAAACCTCCTCTGAGGGTGCAGAAGTGCATGTTCTGAGGAAACATTTTTGACAAATTTCAGGACCCTTCTCTAAATGCATGAGAGGGGTTAAAATACTACTTCCTAAATACTAAAAATAATCTATTACAAAAATATAGGAGGAGGTTTAAATGACTATCCTCATCTAAAGCAATAATAAATCAAAACTAAAACTAAAGTTGAATCTGAAAATTAACTATCTATGTATATGTTCTCTGTGATCACAAGCATTCATCATCGGCTTGAGGAGCGTCGGTTGGCCGACCTCCGATTTTAGTTGCCTTGCGAAAACAGAATTGGCAAGTGCTGGCACTATCTTCTCAGCAGAGTTCATAAGGCATTTGAGAGTCATGCGTTGACTATGTGGTTTAACCAAGTACTGCCAGTAAGTATCCCAATTCAACTTGGTTAACTTCTTGATGAACTCTACCCTTTCCTCAACTTTCTGTCTCCAACTTGTCTGCAGTTGTTGTGCCTTTGGGAGAAATCCGGGAGCAATCTCTGATATGAGGTTTGCTCTATGTAGGTTTTCATTGACACAATCAATGATGTTGTTTGCCGCTGTAGTCACTTCTTCCGCTGCCTGTTTTGCCTTTCTAATCTGTGCGTCCCATTTATGGAAAATCATTTCTTTATGTGCTTCATTGATTCTAAATGTGCCTACCTTCTTTCCTTCTTCTGATTCCTACCAAGCCAAATAATCAGAAATTCTTTTGTCAATTAAATCATAATCATGTCACAAGTCCATGACTTGATTGGTAATTTTGTCGCTCATCTCACAATGGGAACTCCATTGCGATATTCTTTGGCATAATGCTTCTTGATGTTGCAAGAGTTTTTCATTTAAGGCAAGGGCTTCTGAGACAAACTCTGTAAGCTTGGGATCATCTCTATGCATCTCTAGCATAGCTTGCAACTAATTTTCTTTTCCAGTCAAATTGCTCTGGTGTCCCAGCTGCATCTGTTGAAAATCTTGCTGTAACTTTTCTAACTTTTCCTCTGCTTCGCGGTTGGCACTGGCTTGATGTAATTGTTGTTGCAAAACTTGTATTTGTACCTATTTTTCCTTCAGTAATTTTTGTACCTCAGACGTTTTTTCAATGGTAGTAGAAGCATAGGCTTCTGCGATCTGCGATAACTTAGTGAGGTTTTCAGTAGGGTCAGTGGTAGGGTCTTGCCCAAGGACGTCTAGCTGCTCTACCTCAGGTGAGAGCATGCTGTCAAGTTTCCTTTTCTTTCTTTTCCTTTGTACCACTGCCTTATGTTGTGGGCTACAGAATACATCTAGAGGAGGAATCTCCTCTACCTTGAGCATGATTTCAGATGATGGGGTAATGGGAATATGCTCTATTTCTGGAGCATTACTGACTGCTTCCATGATCATATCTATCACTGTCTGAACTATAGTATCAAGTGTCTTTGTGCTCTGCTCCTCAGTATTAATTGATTCATTGAATGTTTCCCACTCTTTATCCAGCTCAGTTCTTACTGGCTTTGGTGGCTGGATGGTAGGAGGGGGAACTTTTACCTATGGTGTAGTCAAGACCTGTTGCTCCGGGTGCTCTTTAGATTGGGCAGTGTCTCTAACTGACCCTTCACTTTTATTATGGTCGCTCTCGGATTATTTAGAGCGTTCTGGTGATTCTTTTCCAGACTTAGATCTGGGCTTGTTTGTACCTGAGCTTCCGCTTAAACTGATACTGCGAGTTGGCTCCCTTATTGGTTCCAAGCGTAACTTATCCAAGGGGATGTTAGCTAATCTCCTTTCTCTGTACAATTTGAATTCTTGGAATTTCACTGGGGGAAATTGAATTTGAGCCATGTGAAAAACCTCTTTCAGTGTGCTTTTCTATTGGAAGGCATCATCAGAAAGATCATCTACTTTGGAAAATACTTTTATCTTGACAACAGTAGTGAAATTCTTAATGACATAAAACGGGTCAAATTGTCTTCCTAGAAACTTGAACAATCGTAGACATAGCATATTGTCTACTTCTTTGAATGCATGGCCTAGATAAAACAATGAAAGGGCCCCACAGGCTACAAGAAATTGCAGCCAAATGGCTTTCTTCTTATCTTTTAACTCTTTGCTCATTCCTCCCCCCCCACGGGTCTGGTAGGCAATTTCTCGAGCCAATAACTTATCAGGAACATATAAGGGTAGGACATGAGGGGAAGAGCTGCTTCCAAATACTCTGACATAGGTGAAAAGCTCTTCCCCAAACCATCTTGTGACAGGGAGAATGTCAACTTCCGCTTCGGGGGAAAATCTTGGGGCATCCCTATTATACAACATTTTATAAAGAGGCAACATAATTCCATGGCAAATTCTGTAAAAATACGGAATAAACTTGGAATCCCACAATTCCTTATGATAAATGTGAATGGGCAATGGATTATGTGTAGTCCACTTCCAACCCATTAAAAGAAATTTGGAAACATAACAGATTGCATCCATAACACAAGCAGCTAAATAGGAAGGAGGATAAATCCTTTGGGTGGTAGCTCTTTTGGACCGGTAGTTCCAAATAGCTGTAGCTAAATTATCAGACAATATCTGAGCCCAATCCATAATAGTAGCATTAGTGGCTTCATCTAATAGGGGTAGACACTCAGATGAAAACTTGTTGACAATGGGCTTTCCAAATAGTCTACATAGCATAACAGTAGCAAAGCAATATGGGGAGGAGAGGGAACTAGTACTGTACATATTGTGTTTTTCCTTTTTTAATGGTTCTTCCCTCATTGACTAGCTCTTGGTACACTCTGCAAAATCTTCATTTTCCTTGGTAAACTTTTCTACGAACTGCTTGTTGTAGGTTGCATGCAGTTCTAGTAGATGATACATAAGCCTTAAATCTTGTGCAGTGAGTGACCCGATGAGGTCTTGGCCTTGAGTCTTGAATTGTCTATCTGTTATATCGGCATTGTCCAGTATCCACTTGACCATGTCCGTGTATGGAAGAATCTTCAGCCTTGCTTCTATTTGGTGCAAGAACAAACATGCAAGTTCAGTGATTGATGCTTCAGATGACCCGCATGAGTCTGTTGTTGCTTTAACCTCCATAACTCTCGGCTTTTCTTCTTCGAGAAGACTGTACGTGCCTTCCTAATTAGTTATTCCAGCATCTTTGTTACAGGTGGTGTCTGTGTATAAGGGCATCATCTCTTTTTCCTAAGAAACCGGAGCTTTTCCTTTCCTTCCCATTACGTTCTGCACACTGTTGCGTATATTACTCTGCTTGCCACTCCTGCAAATTTACATGTAAGGAAAGAATAGTGATAAGAGATAAAATGACAGGAAATCTCTTTAATTCTGAAATCATATCAAATATACCACCCTACGTAAAATAACCTTTCGATCAGTTTTAAATATTATCTCATAAATGACCACCAACTAACCATTAAATTGACATTAATGCCCATAACTTGGTATCGGATTACGAGAAATGCTTTATTGGATGATGAGCCCTGCAGATCTGCGATAAAGCAATTTTGCGATTTGCTTCGCAATATCGCTAATCCGTTTTGTCAACAATCATTTATCACCTTATGCGTCTGCGAGATGCGATCTGCGAGATGCTTTATCGCATATCGCTGGATCGGGATGTTTTACCTTAGGTGACACTTGCAGCGTATGAAATCTGCGATGTGTGATGAGTCTTTAAGGCGTGCAATCTCGCATCACATTTTTGCAATTTCGAATAGCTTATTTCTATGATGTTCCTGCGTTACCCTTTGCGATGTGATGCCTTATTGTTAAGTGAACGATTTTATTCAAAATCTATCATAAAACTTAAGTTTTTTGGGTTTTGCGGGTGTTATGATAGCATGTTTTATTCAAAGGGAAACATAAGTGCTAGTTTTTTATTTTTTAGAAGGGTCCCCATTTATTTAGCTTTGTTGTTAAAACTAAATAAAAAGGGGGTTGTTGCTAGCCACAACAATTGGCGATTCACTAGGAAGAACTAGTTATCTTTGATTATCTTTTGAATTTTCTAAACTTCCAAAACATAAATGTTTTCTGGAAAATCAAACTTTATTATAGAAATATAAAGTGTATCATGGTTTTAGTTGTCAATGGTAGTTTGTTTCTCCCGTGTTAACTCTGATTATTTACTTTCTAAAGCTAGTCATTATATTTACATCAGCCACTACTTAGTTTATAAAGATAAAAACAAAGACTTCTCTGTAGATCAGTTTTAAGTATGCTCATTTGTCATAGATAGAGCCTCTGCTGCCAGCAGGCATTCATAGCCTCGACAGGGTTACCTATTACCCAGCAATGATCTTGTATCCTACTTGGAGAAATATACAATTTTCAAAGATAAATCCATATCCACACTTGTTGTTTTTTGTTTTCTTTTAATTCTTAAAGAACAATGTCTTGGTTTGGTAGCCAAATTATGACAGTGCCATTCACTTGATTTATAACTTTACTGAACAAGTTGGCTCATGATGAGACCCCTTGTCTTTTGATTGCAACAATCTTGAGCCATTGCCTTGTTGTGGTATGCAATTTTGGCAATGTCAGCAGGTCATAATATCTATGATCATGATAAGTCTGCTCGTGATAAGACCTCTTATTCTTTAATCTTATAGTGTATCATTGGATTATTCCTTGAAACTCGTAATTCCCTAGGTGGGGAGGAAGTCATTGGTTCCTTAAGAATAGCTCTGGACAACAATTATAGAGTTTTTGGAAACAACTTTTCTACAAAGAACCTTTGTTTTGTTATTGATGCTTTTCATTGACTAATATAAAGCAAATTCCGACTAAAGGTTGTTTTTCATCAAAATTCGTAAGACTAAAACTAGTAACATTTCCAGGCTTATAGCATTTGACTATATGTTTCAATAATAGTGATCGATTTTCCAAATCAGTTCTATTTATACAAGCAAAAAAACAAAATCTAAAAAGAAATACTAATATTTTTCGTGAATTCCCAAAATTTAACCATTTACAGCCTGTTTTGTTATCAAAATAAAGCTATAAACAATAATTTACAAAAATAGAAGAGGTCATCTTTTATGGAAAGTATTTTTTGAGAATTTGCCCATTAACAAGTAAATATTCTCTTTTCCCTGCTAAATCTTGCAACATGAAAGTAGAAGGACCTATGATTTCTACAATTTGGAATGGGCCAAGCCACATTTGTTGGAATTTCGAATGTTTTCCTTTTTCTTCATGAGCCTTATCCCATTTCAAAACTAAATCTCCAATTTGAAAATCCTTCCTAGATACCATGCTTGAATCAAAGGAAGCTTTCACTAATCCCTGATGATGAGCATGTGTGATTTTAGCCTGTTCTCATTACTCTTCTAGCTCAAGGATCTACGATTGTCTTAGTTGTAAAGATGAATTTGGTATTTCATCAATAAATTGAACTAAGGCCAAAGAAGGAATTGCCAGATGATTTGGGAGAACTACTTCTTTCCCATAAATTAAATTAAAGGGAGAAGTGCCATTGGAAGCCTTTTGGATTATTCGGTCTGCCCACGAAGCATACATCAAAGATTTGTGCCAATTTCTATGATTCTGATCGATGGTTCGCTTAATGATTCTGACTAAGATTTTATTCATTGATTCAGCCAACCCATTCCCTTGTGGGTAATAATTGGCAAAATATTCAAGCTTAAAATCTCTTTTAAGTGCAAATTCAGTCATAGCATTGCTAGAAAAATATGATGCATTATCAAACATTAAAGCAGAGGGTAAACCAAACCTGGTGATTATGAACTGATCTATGAAATCAATGATGTGTTTAGCATTAGCTGTCTTGAGAAGAACTACTTCTACCCATTTAGTAAAATAATCTGTAGCTGTAAGGATATACCTATGTTGTTTAGAAGAGTGAGGAATGATCTCACCTATTATATCCAATCCCCATTGATCAAAAGGTTGATCGATATTGACTGGTTGCAAAGGTAATTATGGTTTCTTTTGTCTTCAGGCAGCAGTTTTATAAATTTGACATTTCCTTACATAGCTATTCACATCTTTAAATAGTGTAGGCCAATAATATCTTGCGCACAAAATTTTATGTGTTCTAGCATCTCCCGCATAATGTCCACCTACTGGTCCATCATGGAGTTCCTGCAACACCTTTTCAGCTTCAAGTTTCTCAAGATATTGAAGGAGAACAGAATCATAATTCATCCTAAAAAGTACATCATTTACGAGTTGATATTGCTTAGCCTTCAATCTTAGAGCTCTTTTCTTTGTATAATCCAGATTTGAAGGAGCATATCCATTCTTTAGATAAAATATGATATCATCATATCTTGATTCAATATTGTTTAGGCTTACCTCATACGTTTGTACCTCTTGATTTGGAGATGATATTTTAGAAATAAGCGATGCTCCAGCCAGCATCTTGCAAAAGCCTTGTCCTTTTACAATATTTGATGGCCTGATCTCGACATCATATTCTTGTAGGGCAGTGACCCAATTTGCTCTTTTTTCACCCATGTCTTTCTGTACTAAGAGATTTCTTACTGCTGGAAATGGTACTATGATCTTTGTATGGGTTTTAACAAGAAAGGGTCTAAAACATTTGATTGCTTTGAAAATAGCATAAGCATATTTCTCAACGTCAGAATAATTTAATTCAGCCCCTTGCAGATTTGAACTAAAAAAGGCAATTGGAGCTTCCACATTGTCTTGATTGGCTTGAGTGAGTATCACAGCATATGATTTATCAGAGGAAAATGTATATAAAATAAAAGGATTAGAAAAATTTGGAGTCGCTAAGGATGGGGCATTAATAATCACTTGCTTGATCAGATTGAACGCTTCGTATTCCTCTTGGCCCCATTTGAAGAGTGAATTCTTCTTTATTATTTCTTGTAAGGGTGACACAATCCTTGAGAAGTATGGGACAAATCTTTTGACAAAATTAATTTGGCTGAGGAAGGATTGCATGGCTTTCTTATTATGTGGTAAGGATATTTTGGAAATCTCCTTAATTCTATCAGGATCGATATGTATTCCAGATTTTGACACTATAAATCCAAGAATTTTTCCTTCACTTGATGCAAAAAAGGACATTTTTGGATTAAGTGAGATCCCATACCTTTGGCAACGTTGGAAGATCTGCTTTAAGTCTCTGAGATGATTACCGTGCTTTTTAGAATATACGGTTATGTCATCCAAGTAAATCACCACGATTTGTTTACTAATCCCTTAAAGGCGATGTCCATGGCCCTTTGAAATGTGGCGCCAACATTAATCAGACCAAACGACACCTTTCGATATGCGTAAGTGTCCCATTTGGTTCTAAATGTGGTTTTTAGTTGATCGTCAGGATGGACCAGAACTTGGTTGTAACCGGAGAAACCATCTAAAAAGGACATTAATTCTGATCCTGCAACTGCTTGCAATATTTGTTCCATAGGAGGTAGGGGAAAATTATCCTTTTGGTAGGCTTTGATAAGATTTCGAAATTCAATACAAATTCTAATATCTCCGATTTTCTTTCTGACGAGAAACATGTTGGAAACCCATCTAGAATGTCAAACAGGAAAAATAATTTTGGCTTTCAATAATTTATTGAGCTCTGATTTAATTTGACTTTCTAGATTAGGATGAATCTTCCTTAGCTTTTGCTGGACAGGTTTTTCATCAGCTATCATTGGGATAGTATGGTAAATGATCGAAGTGTCATAAGTCTTAAGTTCATTGTAATTCCAGGCAACACTTTTGTATTATTTCAGGAGATGAACATAGGCTAATTTTTCTTCTGGGGCTAGGCCAAGACCTAGGTTGATATTTTGTGGCCTGGTATCCATTCCTATATTTACTAATTCATAGTTTAGAGTTGAACTTTTAAGTTTTGAATTGGTAGATCTCTTAAATCGGTCTTTCAAATCATATAGGTCTTCCAACTTGACTAGAGATTTTGGTATAGCATTATTAGTGCTTTCTTGTTGTAATTGTTTGTCATGTTGGTCTCTGTCAATTATCTGATTATTGTAAGCTCCTTCTGATGTTAGGAAAATCACAATATTAGGATAATCGTTAAAAATTCTCCTGTTTGTAACATTATCAGGGATGGAGGGCCTAAAGATCAATTTGATTGAGAATCTGTCTGGGCTATAGTCTTCTGAGGGAAGGAGCTTGGAGGCTACATTAGCCAGGAGGTCAGCACTAGCATTTTGGAGTCTGGGAATAGGTGAAATATTAAATGTTATAAAATGTTCAATCAGATCTTGCACTAGAGATTGATAATATTTCAAATGCCCTGATAGACAATGTATAGTATTTCGTACCTGTTTAATAACAATCTCAGAGTCTCCGAAGACTTGTAGATATTTAATATTTAATCTGATTGCCTTGTACAGTCCTTGGACTAGAGCTTCATATTCTACAGTGTTGTTTGTGCAATCAAACTCGAGTCTACATGTTAGCATAGTTTTGTTTCCCTCGGGACTAACTAATACACATCATGTTCCTGCTCCATCATTAGACTTAGAACCATCAAAAAATAATTTCCAAAATAAAGATTTATTTATAGGATTATCTATAAAATTAATGCATATAGAACTATCTGTTTGAGAAAAGTTTTCCATTTGATACAAAACAAAATGTTCTAAATAAGGCGCAATATGGGCATTAAAATTTCCTAGGAAAGAGTCAACAGAATAGTTGCCAATTATATTGTTGTTGTATGCTATAGGTTCACTTTCTCCTTCGAATTCTGTCACTATGTATTTTTGGTGTCTTTCTCACTCAACTTTTATCTGATTCGGTTTACCATTGTAAGGGAGCCACATATGTGACCAGTCAGTCACGAAGTATCCATGAATCCTTTCAGACCAATCCCTACTAAGAATTAAGCCATAAAATTCAGGAATGCCTGCAACTAGAATATCAATGAATTGACATACCTTTGGATTAGATGACAGCCTTATGGTAACTCGATTTAATTCACCGATTACTTCCACATGCAATCGATCCAATTGAAATATGCATACTGCAAATTTTTTAGGCTGGACGTTTAACTTTGCACATATTGTTTTAGGTAATATATTAGATGAAGCTCCTGAATCTACCAAACAATTATGCAAGTTTTTATTGTAAATTTCGTAAGTAAGAAGGAATGTGGTAGTATGGGATTTTTACCTACCTCCAATTAAAGCAATATCATTCAGATCAACTTTATTTGCCATATTATTTGGAGGTATTCCCATCTCATGAGAAGCTTGCGAGATTACAGCAGCAGGAAGAGGTGCAACAGGAATGGCATGTAACTCTTTCAAAAGTAGCATTTGTTGATGTTTCAATTTGCTCAACTCATGAAAAGTAATATTAGCCCTAGTCTTCTTCATATCTTCAACGATATTATACTCCTTCTCATCAGAAACAATCAGTGTTTTAGATGGAGTTGAGGGATCAGATTGGACTGGGCTTGTTTGAGTCGCTTTTGGTGATGATTTCTTACCTTCGACTTTATCTTTAGATGTCGATATTGTGCTCTTTTTTTTAGGGCTAAGTTGTGGAGGATCGAGTTGATTTCTACTTCTTGTACTAACTGGTAATGCCTCTTGATCCTCTTTTTCTGGAAGGATGAAGTCCCACATTCCCTGTATTTCTACAACTTCATCTTCATTAGTAGCTTCTTTGTTAGAAACTTCTTCTTCTTCTTCTTCTGATTCTGCGTTTGTTATAGCATTAGGCGACTTTGAATCAGTTGAAGGATTTTTTCTATAAGGCTTGTAGGGTTTTTTAGAAGAAGTCTCTGCTACTTGTTTCTTAATGTCAACCATTTCGTTAGACATGGTTTTTAAGACTTTCTGCAATCCTTCTAATCAAATAGGTCTTTTGATTGTTTTCTCTTAGGATCATCTCTAAAAGTACCTTCTTAGATTTTCTTTCATCGGCAACGTTTTTCTTTTCTAAAGCTAAGATACATTTCTCTACTGTTATCGATTCCTTCATGTTTCCAGCCAATGTTGCCTTGGCAGCCCTATCAACAAAGATAACTATGTTCGATGGTAAAGCTGATATGTACCATTCACTTCTAACTTCTTCGCTAGGCTTGGAAGCAGTCGGAATTTTATTCAAAAGCTTATTGAAACGCGAGTTAAAATATTTGATAGGTTCTCTTGATTCAGCCTTTAGAGTTGATACATCATTGATTAGTGTTGCTATAGATCTATCATCACCGAACTTAGTCAAGAATTCCTCTTGGAAAATGTCCCAACTAGTGATGGATCCTGATGGTAATGAAAAATACCAGGATCCGGTTGTTTCTTGTAAAGTGTAAGGAAAAAGATGAACAACAACATCTTCATTAGTAACACCATTTAAGTTTATTGATAACATAAAGTTGTTTTTGTGTTCTTCTGCAAGCATGCCTGCTTCAGGATTAAACTTGGGCAGTCATTTTTCAGGATGGGCCAATATTTAACTCAAGGGCGTAGGAATTAAGACTGTCGTTGGGTTATTCCATGGGGTTTGTGCCATTGTTGGACTACTAACAGAGGAAAGTGTGGACGAAGTTCCTTGTGGAAGGGATGAGGATGTTAAAGTTCCAGTACTCTGATGGACAACAATTTGAAGTGGAGGGGTGGATGGTTGACTTTGCAATGGAGAAGTTGGAATGGATGTTGATGATGAAAGAGTCTCACTATCAGACCCTTGAGGTGATTTCCTTGCTCTTTTCCTTTTAGGTAGAGGTAATTCAGTTGGTTCAATACCAAACTTTTCACTCTATAATCTGGTTAAGGGATGAGAAGGATTGTATTGCGAAGTCACACTACCTTGAGTTATTTCAGACTTTTGCGGTGATATGGAAAATCCTTGAAGTTTATGAATCAAAGATTCAACTTCAGGAGGTTCGATAGTAGATTTCTCTAAAATGTTTGGGTTTGTGGTAGTGGTTGTTGTTTTCTCAACTTCTCGCTTAGGATTTAAAGATTTGGAATGCGATGGAGAAGTCAGGGGAGATGTTGAGGGCGATTTACTCTCATAATGGTATTTAGATTTTGATTTACTAGCCATTCATAGTTAGAGGCCCTCCTTCTAGTGCCAAATATGTTGAAGCCCCGAAAATCGAGTCTACAACAAGGGGGATACCCACGCGGTCCGAACCTTGAAAGCAAATCCTTTTCCATTTGGGATGGTGGGTCCAACTGGGGATAATGGGACCAGTTTCCCAATTTGTGTGTGTTGATAAGAATTGATATTTCTGTTTTCTAAATATTTCTAAGTAAAATGCTTTTAATCTAAGTCTAATTTAAAACATGCAATTGTATTCTAATGAATAGAAATATTTAAGTCTGAAACTAACCTAGGATTCAACTTTTCACTTATGCGATCTAAAATAATTTCTAACAGCAATTAGTAATAAATATCATTCAATCGCTATAAGAAAAGAATTCGATAAAATTGAATTGTTTCGTATAAAAAGTTAGCTGAAACAATTGTGAGAAGCATATCACATAATAAGTCATTCATACATTAGACATAAATAGAATAGGTATCATCGTACAAAAGTGCCAAATGATAACTCAAACATTCAAACCTTCATATATAAATAACTGAATATAAAATATTAATTTGACACATAAGTAGAAATCATTAAGAGATAAAAGTACTATTGATAACAAGTTCTACTCATGAACTTCAACAATATAGATTTATCTCTTCTTAATTCAATATCTACTAAGACTACAAAAATGCATTTCAGTAGCAGACATCAAACACCGATATCAATAAATCTTGTTCCATTCATTCATCAAAACCTTCTCTGAGGGTGCAGAAGTGCATGTTCTGAGGAAACGTTTTTGACAAATTTCAGGACCCTTCTCTAAATGCATGAGAGGGGTTAAAATACTACTTCTTAAATACTAAAAATAGTCTATTACAAAAATATAGGAGGATGTTTAAATGACTGTCCTCATCTAAGGCAAAAATAAATCAAAACTAAAACTAAAACTGAATCTGGAAATTAACTATCTATGTATCTGTTCTCTGTGGTAGCAAGCATTCATCATCGACCTGAGGAGCGTCGGTTGGCCGACCTCCGATTTTAGTTGCCCTGCGAAAACAGAATTAGCAAGTGCTGGCAATATCTTCTCGGCAAAGTTCGTAAGGCATTCGAGAGTCATGCATTGACTATGCGGTTTAACCAAGTACTGCCACTAAGTATCCCAATTCAACTTGGTTAAATACTTGATGAACTCTGCCTTTTCCTCAGCTTTCTGTCCCCAGCTTTTCTGTAGTTGTTGTGCCTTTGGGAGAAATCCAGGAGTGGTCTCTGATATGAGGTTTGCTCTGTTCAGGTTTTCATTGACACAATCAATGACATTGTTTGCCACTGTAGTTGCTTCTTCCACTACCTGTTCTGCCTTTCTAATCTGTGCGTCCCATTTATGGAAAAGCATTTCTTTATGTGCTTCATTGATTTTGAATGCGCGTGCCTTCTTTCCTTTTCCCAATTCTGGCCAAGCCAAATAATCAGAAAAATCTTTTGTCAATTAAATCATAATCATGTCACAAGTCCACGACTTGATTGGTAATTTTGTCACTCATCTCGCAATGGGAACTCCATTGCGATATTCTTTGGCATAATGCTTCTGTTGTTGCAAGAGTTTGTCGTTTAAGGCAAGGGCTTCTAAGAAAAATGTTGTAAGCTTTGGATCATCTCTATGCATCTCTAGCATAGCTTGCAACTGATTTTATTTCTCGGTCAAATTGCTTTAGTATCCCAACTACATTTGTTGAAAATCTTGTTGTAACTTTTCTAACTTTTCCTCTACTTCGCGGTTGGCACTGGCTTGCTGTAATTGTTGCTTCAAAACTTGTATTTGTACCTATTTTTCCTTCAGTAATTTTTGTACCTCGGACGCTTTGTCAATGGTAGCAAAAGCATAGGCTCTTGCAATTTGAAATAACTTAGTGAGGTTTTTAGTAGGGTCAGTGGTAGAGTCTTGCCAAAGGACGTTTAGCTGCTCTACCTTAGGTGAGAGCACGCTGTCGAGTTTCCTTTTCTTTCTTTGCCTTCGTACCACTGCCTTATGCTGCGGGCTATAGAATACATCTAGAGGAGGAATCTCCTCTACCTTGAGCATGATTTTAGATGATGGAGTAATGGGAATATGCTCTATTTCTGGAGCATTGCTGACTGTTTCCATGATCATATATGTCACTGTCTGTACTGTAGTCTTAGGTGTCTTTGTGCTCTGCTCCTCAGTATTAATCAATTCATTTAATGTTTCCCACACTTTATCCAGCTTAGTTCTTACTGGCTTTGGTGGTTGGATGATGGGAGGGGGGACTTTTACCTGTGGTGTAGTCAAGACCTGTTGCTCCGGGTGCTCTTTAGATTAGGCAACGTCTCTAACTGACCCTTCGCTTTTATTATGGTCGCTCTCAAATTTTTTAGAGTGTTCTGGTGATTCTTTTCCAGACTTAGATCTGGGATTGTCTGTACCTGAGCTTCCACTTAAACTGATATTGGGAGTTGGCTCCCTGATTGGTTCCAAGTGTAACTTATCCAAGGGGATGTTACCTATTCTCCTTTCTCTGTACAATTTGAATTCTTGGAATTTCGCTGGGGAAATTGAATTTGAGCCATGTGAAAAACTTCTTTCAGTGTGCTTTTTTGTTGGAAGGCATCATCAAAAAGATCATCTTCTTTGGAAAATACTTTTATCCTGACAACAGTAGTGAAATTCTTAATGACATCATACGGGTCAAATTGTCTTCGTGGAAACTTGAATAGTCATAGACATAGCATATTGTCTACTTCTTTGAATGCATGACCTAGATCAAACAATGAAAAGGCCCCATAGGCTACAGGAAATTGCGGCCAAATGGCTTTCTTCTCATCTTTCAACTCTTTGCTCATTCCTCCCACCCCACAAGTATGGTAGGAAATTTCTTGAGCCAATAACTTATTAGGAACATATAAGGGTAGGGCATGAGGGGAAGAAATGCTTCCAAATACTCTGACATAGGTGAAAAGCTCTTCTCCAAACCATCTTGCAACAGGGAGAATGTAAACTTCCGCTTCGGGGGAAAAAATTGGGGCATCCCTATTATACAATGTTTTATAAAGAGGCAACATAATTCCATGGAAAATTCTGTAAAAATATAGAATAAACTTGGAATACCACAATTCCTTATGATAAATGTGAATGGGAAAAGGATTCTGTGTAGTCCACTTCGAACCCATTAAAGGAAATTTGGAAACATAACAGATTGCATCCATAACATAAGTAGCTAAATAGAAAGGAGGATAAATCCTCTGAGTGGTAATTCTTTTGGACTAGTAGTTCCAAATAGCTGTAGCTAAATTATCAAACAATATCTGAGCCCAATCCATAATAGTAGCATTAGTGGCTGCATCTAATAGGGGTAGCCACTCGGATGAAAACCTGTTGACGTTGGGCTTTCCAAATAGTCTACATAGCATAGCAACAACAAAGAAATATGGGGAGGAGAGGGAACCAGTACTATACATACCATGTTTGTCCTTTTTTAATGGTTCTTCCCTCACTGACCAGCTCTTGGTACACTTCGCTAAATTTTCGTTTTCCTTGATAAAATTTTCTACGAACTGCTTGTTGTAGGTTGCCTACAGTTCTAGTAGATGATACATAAGCCTTAAATCTTGTGCAGTGAATGACCCGATAAGGTCTTGGCCTCGAGTCTTGAATTGTCTATATGTTATATTAGTATTGTCCAATATCCACTTGACCATGTCTGTGTATGGAAGAATCTTTGGCCTTCCTGCTATTCGGTGTAAGAATGAACATGCAAGTTCAGTGATTGATGCTTCATATGACCTGCGCGAGTCTGTTGTTTCTTTAACCTCCATAACTCTCGGCTTTTCTTCTTCGAGAAGACTATACATGCCTTCCCAAGTAGATATTCTGGCATCTTTGTTACAGGTGGTGTCTGTGTATAAGGGCATCATGTCTTTGTCCTCAGCAACCGAAGCTTTTCCCTTCTTTCCCATTACGTTCTGCACACTGCTGTGTATATTACTCTGCTTGCCGCTCCTGCAAATTTACAAGTAAGGAAAGAATAGTGATAAGAGATAAAGTGACGGGAAAGCTCTTTAATTCTAAAATCATATCAAATATACCACCCTACGTGAAATAACCTTTCGATCATTTTTAAATCTTGTCTCATAAATGACCACCAACTAACCATTAAATTGACATTAATGCCCATAACTTGGTATCGGATTACGAGAAATGCTTTATTGAATGATGAGCCCTATAGATCTGCAAGATGTGATCTGCGAGATGCTTTATCGCATATCGCTGGATCAAGATGTTTTACCTTAGGTGACACTTCAAGCTTATGAAATCTGCGATGTGCGATGAGTCCTTAAGGTGTGCGATCTCGCATCGCATTTTGCAATTTTGAATAGCTTGTTTCTATGATGTTCCCGCGTTACCCTTTGCGATGTGATGTCTTATTGTTAAGAGAACGATTTTATTCAGAATATATCATAAAAATTAAGTTTTTTGGGTTTTGCAAGTGTTCTCCTAAGTTTATGATAGCATGTTTTATTCAAAGGGAAACATAAGTGCTATTTTTTTATTTTTTAGAAGGGTCCCCATTTATTTAGCTTTATCGTTAAAACTAAATAAAAAGGGGTTTGTTGCTGGCCACAACAATGTCATATATGTGACGAAAGAGAGTTCACTATGATGAGAGTGTTAAACTATCAACGCTTTAGTTTGTCGATTCTAGCATCGAGTATCCGATGAGTACTCCGACCGACATGCGTCAAATATTCGATGGTGTGCCTCTTCCATCAAATATTCGACAAATGCATGCATTTAAAAAAAATTAATAAGTAACTATAAGAAGTGACATCAGTGAAATATATCCTACTTTTATCAATGATATCAACAACTACATGAGCAAACCCCCACCACAGGTGCAATAAAGTGCAGTCATAATGAAAAGACTACTTCATGTGGAACAAGGAACTAGCTGGATTGAAACGTGTCATCCCTGGCCATGGCGTACATTGGTGTTAATTCACTCATGCAAAAGGATCTCCTCACTCCGGTCGACAAGCACATTAATATCTAGTTCATCATGGGAATCTATCATTATCTTATCAACCTAACTTGGATCAATTCATGGTGGTTTAATGTTCTCATTTGTGGGAATTCCTTACAAGGCACCATCCGCATGGAGCTCAGTGAGGAAATCCTATCTGTTAAGGAAATGGCGGACATCTATGACCATGCTGGTAATATCAGTCATTCTCTGGAAATCTAACTCGGCACCAATGTTTGAGATACTACTTTTCTCTCCCATCTAGAGAATTGGATTCGATCTCCACTAGTCATGGGGTCCTTGAAGTCCAATAGACTTCCTTTGGTCTCCATAAGGGACATACCTTGCACAAAGATTATATTTCCATGTTCAACGTCTCTAATCGATGGTGGGTGTACTCACATTTGGACAAATTCATTAAGTCAAAGTTATAATTCTTTGGACATCCTTTGGGAACTCAAGCCTGACACCATGGTGGCTCTCGGGTTCTCCGATCCCATTAAACTTGGTTTGGCACTAAGGAGATGTCCTCTGGTTCATCACCTTCCTTTCCATGTTGGTTTCTCCAGGGCAAATTCTTGTAACCATGTCATGGGGTTTCGAATTACCCAAATTAGGAAGGGTCACTACTTGAACCCCAAGTTCATATTGCAGCTCATGTTCGATATCTGCAAATGGGCTCGTGGCTGCAACATGGCCATCAGTAACCACATTGTTGGGATCAAAGCATGGCCTGGGGAATTTCTGGGGTCATGGAAGTGTTAAAGCATGGATAGGGTCATGGGATCATGGCAATAGCAAAGCATGGCTGGGGTTGTGGGGTCGTGGCTATGTCAAAGTAGGGCTTGTGACCGTGTTGTGGAGTCTTTGCAATGCCTATAGAGACAACCCTCTGCTGACTGAAAACCTTCACTCAACCAAACATGGCCTATGGTCTATGAACAACTTTCCATCCTATGGCAAGCTGATCGGATTTATCAATTGTCTCTCTATCAACCAGTATTGAAATGTCTTTCTTAGTTTTTGCTATTACTATGTTTGAAAGCTAATATCATGGAAATTTTGTAATTATGCAAAAACCGGGCTTAGTCATGTCTCTAGACTTGAATATAATATAATAATAAATATGTTATTAGCTCATCGACTTTCTCAATGAACTAGTATTGAAATGTCTTTCTCAATTTTAGCTATTATTGTGTTCAAAGGCCAATGTCATGGCAATTTCGTAATTTTGCAAAAACCATGCTAATTCTTGTCCCTGGTCTTGAATATAATATAATAATTAATATGATATTATCTCATCAACTTTCTTAATTATCTCTCTGTCAACTAGTATTGAAATGTCTTTCTCAGTTTTTTCTATTATTGTGTTCGAAAGATAGTGTCATGGAAATTTTGTAATTTTGCAAAAACCAGGATCAGTCTTGTCTTTGGTCTTAAATATAATATAATAATAAATATTCTATTTTGACTTACATTGTAATCATGATACACGTCCACCAACACCAATTAGTGAAGTGCAATTTTTATGAGGAAGACAGTTAACATATGAAAACCCCATGTGAATGAATTCTCGAAATCATTATTTTCCTTGACTAGATTTCATTTTTGTGGTTGCACTACATTTCTGCATATTTATCTATAGGAGGGTGTATAAATGTTTACATATAGAGAAAGGAGAATTCACCACAAATTTTTTAGGAAACATACAATGCAATAGGGAAGTTATGTACTCATTTCTTGTTAACCATTCCAATAGAACACTCCCCTCAACTGAATAGAATATTATAATGAGTCTCTTCAATCCAATTATTCTAAAAGAGAAGGGAATTCACTTATATTTGTAATTGGGATTTTCCTCTTGAAATAATTTTTTGACCTCAATCATCTATAAGATCCCTCAACGTTGCAACCTTATTGTAGAAGTATATAACACGTGATTCTGAAATGGGGGAGGCCTTTAATCATAGGGAACATAGTGATTCCTCTAGGATTTGCCAACACCCCGAGGTGGTGGAAAAGTTTGAGAGATACCACTAGAAATATTATTTTAACAAATTAAGAGGATATAATGATGATTTAGCTAGGGAATTTTCCATGGATTTTCAAAAAAATGAAAAAAATAGATATGTGACTATTGTTAAGGGGCTTGAAATTTGTGTGACTAAAGGCATTATTATTAAGGTATCTAGGATGAGGTAGCATATCATATTTTTAAAATACATCTCCTATGAATGAAGGCTAAGTATAGTTTATGTTTATCAATTCAAAATCCTATAACGACTAGACAACAACCCCACTTATAACTTGTAGAGACCATAAATGTGTTGTACTTCCTCCTACAATCCATAAATGGAATGATTTCCAAGGGAAAAAAGGGGGTAAACATGAGCTGTTATCCCATCATGGGCTCATTCAACTACTAGTTTTCAATACTTTCGATAAGTCAGAGAAAATTTTCTTTTGGATTGATATTAGAGATATAAATAGGAAATATTTCTTTGAGAACCAAGGGGAAATCAAGGATAAGGATATTACAAAAAAGGGAGAGAATAAATTTGCAAGTCCAAGGTGCTATAAACATAAGGCAATGAAAAATATCAAAGTAGAAAACTCATATAAGGAAGTTGCAACCGCCCTAATCAAGTTAAGGAAAACTACAAAACTGACAAGGAGCACACCAATCATATATTTAGATACCTAGGTCTAGAGAATGAAGAGAACAAGATAAAAAATGATCTTTGGATAAATGGAACCATCTTTCACAATAGTGGTGCAAATTAAAGACTCACCCTACTCGACAAAACACCTTCAATAAACCAAGAAACACCTAAACTAGCACATGTAATGCCCCACTTAAATCTTATCCTACAAATTTTGTTAGTGTTTACATTATCTAAAAATATTGAGAAATATAGGTCTAATATAAAATTCATGATTTCCATTATTTAAATTCTCCACTTACCTTCTCAAATTGAATATTGGGTAGAATTTGGTCTCCTTCCATTCTTTCAAAATGTATGTATTCATTTTACATTACCCAATGTACCCTCACATTTATTAAGGAGAAGACATGGTCCTCTCCATGTAATTACATTTCACATTCCCCAATGTACCCTCACATTTATTAGGGAGAATACATAGTCCTCTCCAACTCATTATCAATATATATATTCATTTCACATTACCCAATGTACCCTCACATTTATTAAGGAGAAGACATGGTCCTCTCCATGTAATTACATTTCACATTCCCCAATGTACCCTCAAATTTTCTTGGGAGAAG
>APFE030932079.1:0-25108 GCA_000404065.3 Pinus taeda | reverse complement strand
CAAACACTCTGAGTTTAGAATAGTCACAAGGGTGTCCTTTCCATACCTCTTGCGGAATCTTGCAGTCTATGGCCGTCGATGGAGATCGGTTTATCACATAACAAGCTGTTGCCACCGCTTTTGTCCACAACTCCTTTTGCAACCCGGCACTACTCAACATACTCCTTGCTCTCTCTAGAAGAGTCTTGTTCATGCGTTCAGCAACTCCATTTTGCTGAGGAGTATAAGCCGTGGTCTTATGTCTCTCGATCCCTGCATCCTTGCAATAGCTGTCAAACTTCTTGGAAGTAAACTCACCACCATTGTCAGTTCTTAAACATTTTATTGTTCTACCAGTGTTGTTTTCTACCAATGCTCTACACTGCTTGAAAACTGAAAAAACATCAGACTTTCTTTTCAACATGTAGACCCAAACCTTCCTAGAAAAGTCATCAATGAATGATACAAAATAAGACGAACCACCATATGAAGTTGTAGGAGCTGGTCCCCAAACATCTGAATGGATATAATCAAGTATGCCTTTACTAGTATGTTTGCTTGTTTTAAACTTTTGTTTACTTTGTTTCCAAACAGACAATGCTTATAGAAATCTAACTTTCCAGACTTTAGATTTGGAAGTAACTTGCGATCAGCCAAAATTTTCAACCCTTTTTCACTCATATGTCCCAATCTTTGATGCCATAATTGAATGGAACTACTGTCATGTTCAAACATAGTAGACAAAATCTGACCCTATACTTCCTTCTAACTAAAATAGATTTCCTACTTTCTTAGCTTTCATAACTAGTAAAATGCCTTTGTAAATTTTCATCACTCCACCTTGAATTACAGTTTTATACCCATTTGAATCAAGTGTGCCTAATGAAATCAAGTTTTTCCTTAAATCTGGTACATGCCTCACATCAGTTAATATTATAGTTGTCCCATCAAACATTTGTAGTTGTATGCTCCCAATCCCAACAATATTACATGTTACATCATTACCCATGTACACAACTCCATCATTAATTGATTTATATTCCTTAAACCATTCTTTATGGATACACAGGTGGTTTGATGCACCGGAATCTAACAACCAATGTTGACCATGATTTGACACATTAACTAATAATACTTCATCACTCATAGCTGAACCAGATGTCGAACCTGTATCCGTCGTATTTGCCTCCTTCTTCTCTGTCGAAGAATCTGCTTTTGAAGTTTGTTGATGTCACTTCCAGCAGTCCTTCTTTAAATTCCCTGATTTGCCACAAAACTAGCACTTTAGCTTACTCTTCTTCCCTTTCGAGTTTGAACGTGAGTCGCTCGGCTTCCTGGGGCGTCTTTCTTTCGAACGACCTCTAAGCATCATAGCTTCTAATGTAGAGGTTTCAGAATGTGACCTCCTCCTTGTTTCTTCCGATAATAAGGATGCAACTACATCATCAAACTCAATAGTTTCTGATGAACTAAGACTTATAGAAGTAACAAAATGATCCCATGACTCGGGCAACGAGCCCAATAAAGTAATAGCTTTATCTTCTGATTGAATTTTTACTTCTATACTTTGTAATTGCACAAGAAGAGTATTAAAAGCATTTAAATGATCAGCAATTGATGTACCTTCCTTCATTCGCAAATCGTACAACTGTCGCTTCAGGAGAATCCTATTGGTTAAGGATTTGGCCATGTACAGTTTCTCCAGTTTCGTCCACAAACCAGCAGCTGTTGTCTCCAACACAATATTAAAGAGGACATCATTAGCTAGACACAATCGAATAGCACTAATTGCTCTTTCATCCATCTCGACCCACTCACTATCTGTGATGTTGTAAGGCTGTTTGGACTTGCCCAACAACGCCTTTGCCACGCCATGTTGGACAAGCAAATCATGCATTTTCACCTTCCAGATCTCGAAATTATTCTTGCCATTGAATTTCTCAATTTCAAACCGGGCACTTTGAGTTTTCGCCATTTGTATAAAAAAAAAACAATAATCTCAAAAAAAACAAACCAATGTTTCAATACCAGCAATTAGCAAAACAAACTGCCTATGCCTCTCTGTCTTTGCCTTTAAAAAAAAATTGCCCTTTGCACTTATATTACTTTGATGGCTTTAATTTTTTAATCTTTACCAATTCAACGATCTGGCTCAAACCCTAGTTAAAGAGCTGAACCGGCATCATTTGATTCGTTTCTGCAAACTAATATGGTATTTATGTATTCCTCTTAGTCTATATCATTGAGTTGAAAGCGTTTTATTCAAGAGATTTTTGGTGATCCGTTAATATAAAAGAGGTCCACGGCTATTATATTAAACAGGCAGATAACCGGATCTCACCGCAGGTATGACAGCGCTCCGGCAACCAAACAAAAAGTTATATCAGCGACCAACCAAAAGTTATATCACGCATACACAGCGGAAATTAAACACGCACCAGCTTCACACTGCGAGCACTACGCACCAGGCACCATTCCCACACCACGCACCTCCAATCAAACGCACAGCAAACGCACCAGGTAATACACCGCATAGTCAAAGGCTTCAGGTATACGCAGCAACAAAAAACAGGTTCTCGTTCACGCAGTTATATACTGCTCTCCTCGGCGCGCATTCATCCAGAAGAGTTGCTTCCTTTCTGCGCAGGAACTCACAGCAGACCAGCAATCATATACGACCAGCAATTTACACCCCAACAATCATATACGACCAGCAATCATATACAATCAGCAATTTACACCCCAGCAATCATATACGACCAACAATTTACACGACCAACAATCATATACGACCAGCGGACTAGAACTCTCAGCGCTCCAGCTCAAACAACGCAGCCAGCGCTCCACCTTGAGCACGCCCTCCACCTCCAACTGCTCTGATACCACTTGTTGGTAAGCAGATGCACAGCTAAATTAAAAACAAATACACAACAGACTTAATCAAGCACATAAAGGCACAGCTTTTAACGTGGTTCACCCAACCAATCTGGGCTACGTCCACACAACATAGGCATCGGCAATTTATTAATCAAAACAGGAGATTACATCATGAAATCCTCACAAAACTCTCACACTCTTAGCAAACAATCCGAATGGTTGCCTGTTATATAGCAAAGAGGATCTAACTGCCTCATAAATCCTCTCAACTCAAATTTAGGATGCATTAACTCCCTCCCAACAAACTGGAGTTATTCTAGCAACAAAATTTCTATTGTTGTCACCTACAGAGATTTTTGCCTATCTTACTCCAAACAGAAAATCTCAACAAAGTACCAGTTCTAGAGGATCAATGTGATGTTCAGTGGTGGAGCATTACTAGAGCACATTCTTCGCTAAGAGGGAGTGTTGATTTGTGGTAGCATCGGATGTGCTCTAGCCATGAAAATTGGTGGAGAGGTTAAAGCGCATGAGATATCCAAGACCTAGAAATGGTTTGGGGAACGAGCACAATAAAGTAATAGCTTTATCCTCGGATGGTATTTTCACTTCTATACTTTGTAATTGCACAAGAAGAGTATTAAAAGCATTTAAATGATCAGCAATCAATGTACCTTCCTTCATTCGCAAACCGTACAACTGTCGCTTCAGGAGAATCCTATTGGTTAAGGATTTGGCCATGTACAGTTTCTCCAGTTTCGTCCACAAACCAGCAGCTGTTGTCTCCAACACAATATTAAAGAGGACATCATTAGCTAGACACAATCGAATAGCACTAATTGCTCTTTCATCCATCTCGACCCACTCACTATCTGTGATGTTGTAAGGCTGTTTGGACTTGCCCAACAACGCCTTTGCCACGCCATGTTGGACAAGCAAATCATGCATTTTCACCTTCCAGATCTCGAAATTATTCTTGCCATTGAATTTCTCAATTTCAAACCGGGCACTTTGAGTTTTCGCCATTTGTATAAAAAAAAAACAATAATCTCAAAAAAAACAAACCAATGTTTCAATACCAGCAATTAGCAAAACAAACTGCCTATGCCTCTCTGTCTTTGCCTTTAAAAAAAAATTGCCCTTTGCACTTATATTACTTTGATGGCTTTAATTTTTTAATCTTTACCAATTCAACGATCTGGCTCAAACCCTAGTTAAAGAGCTGAACCGGCATCATTTGATTCGTTTCTGCAAACTAATATGGTATTTATGTATTCCTCTTAGTCTATATCATTGAGTTGAAAGCGTTTTATTCAAGAGATTTTTGGTGATCCGTTAATATAAAAGAGGTCCACGGCTATTATATTAAACAGGCAGATAACCGGATCTCACCGCAGGTATGACAGCGCTCCGGCAACCAAACAAAAAGTTATATCAGCGACCAACCAAAAGTTATATCACGCATACACAGCGGAAATTAAACACGCACCAGCTTCACACTGCGAGCACTACGCACCAGGCACCATTCCCACACCACGCACCTCCAATCAAACGCACAGCAAACGCACCAGGTAATACACCGCATAGTCAAAGGCTTCAGGTATACGCAGCAACAAAAAACAGGTTCTCGTTCACGCAGTTATATACTGCTCTCCTCGGCGCGCATTCATCCAGAAGAGTTGCTTCCTTTCTGCGCAGGAACTCACAGCAGACCAGCAATCATATACGACCAGCAATTTACACCCCAACAATCATATACGACCAGCAATCATATACAATCAGCAATTTACACCCCAGCAATCATATACGACCAACAATTTACACGACCAACAATCATATACGACCAGCGGACTAGAACTCTCAGCGCTCCAGCTCAAACAACGCAGCCAGCGCTCCACCTTGAGCACGCCCTCCACCTCCAACTGCTCTGATACCACTTGTTGGTAAGCAGATGCACAGCTAAATTAAAAACAAATACACAACAGACTTAATCAAGCACATAAAGGCACAGCTTTTAACGTGGTTCACCCAACCAATCTGGGCTACGTCCACACAACATAGGCATCGGCAATTTATTAATCAAAACAGGAGATTACATCATGAAATCCTCACAAAACTCTCACACTCTTAGCAAACAATCCGAATGGTTGCCTGTTATATAGCAAAGAGGATCTA
Source organism: Pinus taeda (assembly GCA_000404065.3). NCBI lineage: Eukaryota > Viridiplantae > Streptophyta > Pinopsida > Pinales > Pinaceae > Pinus > Pinus taeda. Next base: position 20,077 of record APFE030932079.1, on the reverse strand, counting down.
ACTGCCTCATAAATCCTCTCAACTCAAATTTAGGATGCATTAACTCCCTCCCAACAAACTGGAGTTATTCTAGCAACAAAATTTCTATTGTTGTCACCTACAGAGATTTTTGCCTATCTTACTCCAAACAGAAAATCTCAACAAAGTACCAGTTCTAGAGGATCAATGTGATGTTCAGTGGTGGAGCATTACTAGAGCACATTCTTCGCTAAGAGGGAGTGTTGATTTGTGGTAGCATCGGATGTGCTCTAGCCATGAAAATTGGTGGAGAGGTTAAAGCGCATGAGATATCCAAGACCTAGAAATGGTTTGGGGAACGAGCACAATAAAGTAATAGCTTTATCCTCGGATGGTATTTTCACTTCTATACTTTGTAATTGCACAAGAAGAGTATTAAAAGCATTTAAATGATCAGCAATCAATGTACCTTCCTTCATTCGCAAACCGTACAACTGTCGCTTCAGGAGAATCCTATTGGTTAAGGATTTGGCCATGTACAGTTTCTCCAGTTTCATCCACAAACCAGCAGCTGTTGTCTCCGACACAATATTAAACAGGACATCATCAGCTAGACACAGTCGAATAACACTAATCGCTCTTTCATCCTTCTCGGCCCACTCACTATCTGTGATGTTGTAAGGCTGTTTGGACTTGCCCAACAACGCCTTTTCCACGCCATGTTGGACAAGCAAATCATGCATCTTCACCTTCCAGATCTCAAAATTATTCTTGCCATTAAATTTCTCAATTTCAAACCGGGCACTTTGAGTTTTCGCCATTTTGTATAAAAAAACACAATAATCTCCAATACCAACGTTTAAATACCAGCAGTTTCAAAACCAAACTACCTATGCCTTTGAAAAAAAAAATATCTTCCGTTTGCACTTCACACAAAAAAATTTCTGCCTATGCCTTTGTTTTTACACAACAAAGAAAAAACTGCCTATGCCTCTGTAAATTAGGGTTGATTTACACTCTTAGATACAATAGGTTAGAGTAGATTAACTACACTTGATTCAAATCTTCGCATTCAAATTTTCTCATTGCAACGGGATTTTGTTAAAGACCAACCCAAAATGTTTAGCAGAAATGATACGACTATTTTAAAGAATATCTATTAGTGATAAATCATGCTGCAGGCATTAACTTAGTATTAGCCCTAGATTTCACGTTCACCTCTGCCTACCAAATGTTTTAAGTGTCTTGCGTTTTACATCTCACGCAAATTTGCGAGGCATTTTTTCATACTATACCTCCAAAATCCAACCTACATATCATTTAGATCCTTAGGTTCCCCTAATTAACTGCATGCAAGTTCGTAAATAGCCACAATAAGTACTGAGTGGAGGATGGCCTTTTTAATTGCTATTACCAAAATGTTCCTTGACACGACAGCCTCAGATTTAAAATAACAACATCAAGTTATTTTGTGTTTACCTAACACAAAACCTTATCCACGGGCGCAACATAGTTACCACGACAATAAGATTGGTGCTGACATTTAACTGCGGGTTTAATAGAATGAGACAGCGTGCACCTTCACCAGCGTAATCAGCACGCAGGCGGTCTCCACCTTTCAGGCAACACGCAGGCTGTCTCCGCGCAGTTTGAACAGTTTTGTAGAGCTCCCTTGCTTCGCTCTCCACGCACCAACAGCAACAGCAGTGCGCACCAATACTGGACAGGCTCCACGCAATACAGCTCCACGCAAACGAACAACAACCAAACTCCCTCAACGCTCCAGCACAGCCAACGCTCCACCTCCAAACTGTGCAGCTCCTCCAACGTGCTCTGGTACCACTTGTTGGTCCCAGATGCACAGCTAAATCAAATAAACACACAGCAGAATATCAAGCACATATGACACAGTATTTAACGTGGTTCACCCAACCAATCTGGGCTACATCCACCAAACATAGGCATCAGGAATTTATTAATCAAAACAGGAGATTACATCATGAAATCCTCACAAAACTCTCACCCTCTTAGCAAACCATCCGAATGGTTGCTTGTTATATAGCATAGAGAATCTAACAGCCTGATTAACTCACTCACATCAAATATAGGAGGCATTAACTCCCTCCCAACAACTTGGAGCTAATCTAGGAACTTAATTTCTATTGTTGTCATCAGCTGAGATTTTTCCTATTTTGCTCCAAACAGAAAATCTCAACAATGATTTGGGGAATATTAATCCATCAGGGGTTAATATTAACCCTCCACCACCCTAAACTATGGGTTTTAAATAAAAAAATTTGGTTAAAAATTAAAAACCCATGGTCTCCACCCTCACAACCCTTTCATTACCCTTCCGCGCTAATACATTGGTTATAATGTTTTTTAAATAAAACATTTATAAACGGGCGCGAATACATTATACCCGCTACCCTAAGTTAAAACCCACCCGGCGCGCGATTTATTTAATTTATTATTTTAATGGGTGGGTCCCTGCAACCATAAGCCATTGTCACATCATATACGCTGCCAACCGTTCGATTGCCGGCCCCACAGATCTAACGGTGGGCGGTCGATCTCACCTGCGAACGGGCGGAGGTTTAGTGTCCGGGGGATTGGCGGTTTCACCGCCGTACCCTCGCCACGCGTCAACCGCCCGGGTTGTTCGGAGCCCCCCCCTCTTACCACTTACCGCCCAAGGGTGCTCCGGGGAAACCGCTTACCGCCTGCCCCCTCCCGCTGACGTCATACCCACGTCAGCACCCTTGTCCGCCACCGCTGCTCCACGTCGCTTCCACGTCATCCATCCTCCCACATGCCCTACCACCGTGTCACCGCCATGTGGCCACCCACATCAGCCGCCATGTCACCCTGCCGTACTTGGACCCACCGATGACTTCATGCTGACGTCATCGCCGAAAAAGCACCAAAAGGCCAAATTTGCATAAAAAGTCGGGAAATGACCGTTTTGTGTCATTTTCACTTGTTGTTTTGGGAGTGTTGTGCATGCGGAATACGTCGTTTACGGCCAAAATCGAGAATTTTCTCACCCAAGCTGCTGCCGCCCTCAAAGTCGACTCAAATTGCTTGCCATTGTTCCAGCTTGACACCTCCGGCGCTGAAAAATCCAGGTATTTGCCACAATCGACCTATTTCACCCATGTTTGTGCCATTTTTCTCCTAATTTCCTGTAAAAAATCTCTGCAAAGCTCCTCACAGTCGAATTATCCGCTAAAACTACCCAAAAAGCTTGGTAAAGTCCCTACACCACGAAGCTCTGCAAAACCCGTGCCCTTCTGTGAAATTCACCATCAAAAAGTAATTTTAGAAGCCGAGCTACCGACTAAAGCCCATATAACTGCACACTGATCCCTTTTATCAGAATTCCATTTGCAAAAACCAGCTACTTAGCTCAAAACACTCTGGTTTCTTCCAACAGAGTGCCCCACAGTTCATCAACCCTGTAAAAAGTCTCTTGATACTCTCAGAACTGCTCACTTTCAAACACAATTCAGAGGGCAGTCCTCAGCCTCTGCACTAATTCTAAGCTCAAGTAATTATCCAGTAAAGTTCAAACATGGCCACTCCATCTGCTCTAGATGTTGCTCCTGTTAATCCACCCAGTAAAGAGCTTGAAGCTATGCCTCTTGTGGACAGTGATTTCCTCATTGCAGATTTTGTGGCAGAGAGGAACCACTTGAAGACCTTCTGCTAGCTGAGGAACAGTCACTTGGACAATAGTGACATGTATGGCATCTGGGAATCAAATCTGCCTATCTATTTCTTGCCTTCTGTAAATGTCTTCCCTGAAGTCATTCACCTCTGTGCAGAAAATTATGACCAAAAACTCAGAGCTGTTAAGTCTCCATCTAGGAGCATACTCTTTTACATTACTCCTGATTCCATCAATCAGATGCTAAACTACAAGCAAACCCAGCTGCTCTACCCTTTTTCCATAAAGTACTTGCTGGATGAGGGCTCCAAGCTCTCTAGCATTGAGATTGCTGCAGTTGCCAAAACTTTCATGAGAGCAGACTGCCAACCTTCTGGGCCACCTCCTTTCCCATATGAAAATTTCAATGAGGTAGGAAAGCTGCTTATGGACATGATATCCTCTGTGCTGGGGTTCTCCACAAATGAACATGTTGATGAAACTGTGCTGGTCATGTTATCTGCATATAGCCTTGGGAAGCCCCCTGCTGTAAAATACAATTATGCCAAGTTTATTGCCAACAAGATACATGACCAACTGCTAAGGCTGAACAGGGAAGCAATATTTAAATACTCATCATACATCTATCACCTGTTCATGTATTATCGAACAGATTGCTTCCAATGCCCCATCAAGAAGCTGGATTCACAGGGTGAGAGGAGGTCTGTCATCTTCTGGTCTTCAGTTTTCCATCAAGTCCAGAATTCTCCCTACTCCTACTGTGAATTCATTGACCAATTTGTCTATCCAGTCACATGCCTCTTGAAAAGGACTCCTCCTGCCAGATTGTCAAAAGATATGCAGAAAATCTTACAACTGTCCAGGAATTACAAAATAGGTGATTGGTATTTATACCAAAATCACACAGTCATCATAATCTATGGCTATGAGATTTGTCCTTACAGGCTCCCAAGATATGTGCCTATGAGATTGTTTGCCTTGGAATACTATAGGCAACTCATCAATTCCAACCTTACACACTTCCATAGTGCCAAGAAGAAAGCCAACCTCAAATTCAGAGACCACCTAGGCCCCTTCATCATGAACAAGAAAGATGGTTGGCAAGAAGCTGATCAAATATTGGGGCAACAACTTAAACTTAAAAGAAGCTTCTGGTGGGTCCCTTATGACCCTGAAGGCTTTATCAGTGCTAGAAGAGTCAAGTATAGGCTGCTAGCCTATAAACATTGTCCATATCCAAAAATTGAACACTTTGCCAACCAAGATGAATGGCTGCCTGGTACATTAGTAGAAGAATTTACTCAGGAGGAGACAATGGAGCAGACTGTGAAAGATTTAGAGAAAACTCTTGACTTGGATTCTTGTCAGCAGGTCATATTCAAGCAACCAGTCCAAGTCGGAGAAGGCACGTCCACTGCTGCAGCTGCACAGACCACCTAGCAGGCATCAACAACAACAACAACCACAACAAAAGGCAAAGAAGTGATGGATGTACAACAAGAGACAGAGGCAGGGCAGCCCAGCACTTCAAAAGACCAAATTCAAGGGCAAGCCCCTTTACAACAAGCTGAAGCACCCCAAATCCCAGTTTTTGCAAACACCTCTCAATGAAGAGAGAGGCAAAAAACGAGATAGAGAGGAGGCCACACCTCCAAGTGGATCAATATAGCAACCGGAGGCCAAGAGGCCAAGAATTGACCCTCAGACCGAGGAAGAACACATCAGTGAGGAAAGAGCAGAAAGCCAAAGCAGAGAAAGAGAATCTAGCCAGCAGACTGCCACTAGTTCATTTCAGTGGGAACAGACCATGCAGCAAAGCACAGAGGTATCCTCCTCAAGGCAGCAAGGCAAGCAACCAGCTGGAGTCAAAGGGTCATTTATGGAAATCAAGGCCCAAAATGAACTCTTAAGAGTTCAACTATATGATCAATTCTTAAAGACAACACCCTCCAAGCAGCAGAGATTGATGACAGCATATGACATCAAGGAGGATAAGATGATTTTTACTCATCTTAAGCCTAAAATCCAAAAGCCCAGATCATCTACAGACTACACCAAAACAAGTCTAGAGGTCCTCTCCAAGGACATACACCCCATGGATCAAATATAACTGCACAAACAGACATGGGAAATGGTGTATGCCACACTTGCAGACAGGGCCATGCTGGCCCATTAGTTAAAAGAATCGCTAAGGAATACAAATACATAGCTTGATTTGGAAAGGATGTCTTCCACTGCTAAGGACAACATAATAAAAACCTTGGAAGACATAATCATTGATCTAGGACATGATCCTAAAGATCCAAAGGGTATTAAGGCCCTTATGAAGAAAAAGGAGGATGACATTGCTGCACTGAGAAAGCAGGCAAAATTGCCTCCAACCATTCACCCTCAAACAACAGAACTTGCACAAGAGAAGCAAGTTGATGAGACCATGGATCTGCTTCTGAAGATGAATCAAAGAATATTACAGATGGAAGCAGAATTGGAAAAGGCATTGCAGGACAAGAAAGGGGAGTCAACCCCCCAGCCCCCTCAAACTTCTACAACTCTTGGCCCTGTCCCTCCTACACAAGTAGCAGCAGCCCCTCCTGCTATTCCAACACCTACCACAGCCACATCAGCAACAAAGGCAATAACAGCAGCAGCAGAATCAAGCATGAGCATGGAGGACTTGATGAAAGCTGTCAAGGAACTTGAGGTTCAGGTGACAGAAATCAATGAAGCCAAAGATAGACTGGCAAAGCTAGAGGCCAGCTATGACAAGTCCAAAATGACAGTGGCAGAGAAGCAGAGAGAGATAAAGGCCTTGGAAACCAAAGTGAAAGCTTTGGAAAAAGAATTGCTTCTAGGCAAAACTCTGGCAGAAATCAAGAAGATAATCTGGGCCAAAATTGGCCAATCAATCCATGACCAATGGAGGTCAATACAGACAATACATGAGCAAATTGAACTAATAGGCATAGCTCATGTTGAAATACAAAAGGCCAGAACAACACTGGGAATCATGCCTGAGCAGGCCACTAAAATGATACATTTCCTCAATACTCACACTAGGGAGGAATTGGCAGCACTAGAAATAAATAGCAGAACAGAGACTATCTTGACAACCAAAAAAGTGCTGACTTTGAGAAATTTCACTCAAACTCTAGAAAGGAAATGTCAGGATATGAAGGCAGAAATAGATGAATTCAGAGCAAAGATGACAGCATTGCAAGATAAAGGACTGCCCATCCTAGTGACTGGTACTGGACAACTGCTGTCATATGATCAATACATCACAAGGATCAACAATTATGTTGAGAATCAGATCACATCATCCACCAGCTCCACAGAAGAAGCAGGGCCTCCCTCTGGGCAGTCTCTGTATGACAAATTAGAGAATTTATTTTTTATTGAGAATGAGATAAATCATCTGTTTGAAGTGCCTCCAAATTTTTGCAGATATACTGAAGCAGATGAAACACTTATAAAAATAAGGAGACATCAGCTACCTCCAGCTGATTGGTGGCAGGCAATGCTGGAAGTACTGCCCAGGTGATCCGACTATATTATTTATTTTTTGTGAAAATTCAGATCTCAGCCACAGTACAGGTCAGCAGATAATCAAGCATGCAGATATCACAGGAAGCATCTGTACAGTGACTCATCAAAGCACTCAGACAACAGGCTCAATTAACGCAGATTTAAAGACACAGCTACAACCAACTTTGCTGATCCAAAAAGTAAAAAATTGTCTGACAGAAAGATAGCTGCCATCTCAACATTAATTGTTGTAGTTATTTCTTTCATTTACTTTTTGTAAAAGAGTTGGTGGTGTAATTTATTGCACAATAACTCACTATCTAGATATTTTGTATCCTATTTTTGTATATATATCCCCTCAAAGAACGTATTGAGGGTCGGTTGTAGTGAAACTCTCTCAGAAGATCTGTATTGTATATCTCAGACCTTTGCTAATACAAAGTGCTGGTGGAGTTCGTGGTTCCTATGCTGTATGAAGGTGGAAATGAAGGACTGTGTTATGTTGCAGAATTCCTGTGTCATTTGCTGGAACAATAAGTTATTCTGAACCATGTTATTGTCTTTCTGTGTATGCAATAATTTACATATGTTTCATGATCATAGTAAATAGGGAAAAAGAATAGCTTAGGATTTGTTTGAATACACCCTATGCTCAATCTCTATTTCTAAATATGTTTTCTTCTGGATTGGCCATGGATATGAATTCTTAATTGCTCATGTCTAAACTAATTCTCTCACTGTGAATATTGTTTAAGAATTCTTAACTGCTCTTAAGCAATACTTTCATTTCTCCCCTTGTTAGCATAGTGGAAGATTCTCAATTGCCTTTCACTCACTAATTCCATAACTTCATTACCTAATCTTAAAAAATTGTTCCGCAGATGCCTATCTGGCTTTGCAGCAATACTCTGTCTTCAAAAACATACTTCAGCAGTACACTGCCCTGGACTCCATTGCCCAATGGCCCAAACTGTTTTGTAATTGATGCCTCAGCTTTGTTTGAATTCACAAACCAACCAAATTTAAAACAAACTCAGTGCACCATAACTAGCCTAAAATCACCCACCAACAAAGCTAAATTATAAAGAGAGAGCCCTCTCTGGTTGTAGGTAGGCTAGGACCTGTAGCTAAAAGATTGGTTAGTGGTTACCTCGGCCGTATTCCCTTTAGGAAGCAGGGAACAACCTGAGTGATAACAAGGGGTAGGGTTTTAGGGGATATGATTCAAGTAGAAAAGTCAGTAAATGAGCCTATAGCAAAGTCTGTGGAAAAAGCTGAGCACCTAGATTATTTCGAACCTAAATATGCTCAAATAAATGAGATAATTGAAAAAAGGGGTTTAAGCCCAAAACCACAAAAATATCGAGCAAAGTCATTGAAGAAAAAATCGATAAAGAAAGGGGAAAATAAAAATGAAATCCATGCATTAGAATCAAAGAACAATCTTACCACTGAAGGAGTCATAATGAAAAAAAGGTGAAAAAGGAAAAAATTTCAAAGAAAGGAAACCCTATGTTTGAAAATATATCCCAAAGAATTACCCATAGAATGACCAAAATATTGACAAAGCATGAGAAAGTTGAATTTTAAAATCACCGTATGATCAATATTGAAGATTATGATGGAGAAGACACAATATAACCAAAGAAGGTGAGAACTAGTAGAAAGAAACCAAGAGTCTCTACTTTTGTTTCATCTGAAACACTACTACAATAGAAGGATAAGAACCTAGAAATCGATGTTTCTAAACATAAAGTATATGAATATATTTATTTTCTTGAGAAGGAAGCACAATAAGAACATGTACAACAATCCCCTATTTTTAGTTCACCAACATTAGCTATTCACAATCCATTTCCATCTCCTATATATAGTTTTCCATTTGATTCCTTTGAAGAAAAAAATACAATAGAAAAATTAAGATACAAGATAAGAGAATTGGAGATCTTATAGAGACAAATAAAAAATGAAAATGAAGTATTGAAGGCACAAAATCAAAATATGTTAAAGAGGATGCAACATTGGTATAAGAAGAATTTAAAATTCAAGGAAGCCAATCAGAAGATGCATTCTAGGATAAAAAATCTAAATTCTAAATCCTCTTGAGGAAGCCAAGATGGTCTATAGCTATGAAGAAGAAGGTAACTCAAGGAAGTAACTTGGATATCACCATCCAAGCTATTGAGACTATATTGTGACAAGGAAGAAATCACAACTTTTTTCAAATTTTATTTTGCATGAGGACATTCAAAATCCTTAGTGTGGTGGAATGTGAGGTCAAAATATAAGTTTTTTTTTTTTTTCTTTTTGTTGTCATTAGTTTTTCCTATTTTTACTCCTAGAATCCTACCATAGCCATCATTTCACATCCAATGCTAACATTTGTGCATAAAACCATATATGCAATACAAAGGTTAGAAGTGAAGATTTTCAAGGTAATAATGTTCATTATTCTATAGTTTTGTATGGTTCTTTGCAAAAATAGTTCAAAATGTCATGATAGAGAAAAAAACATATTATGTAGTTGTTCTTCCTTATCCTCGAAAAATCACAGGTTAGCATACTTCCATATATGGTCCAACAAAACTAAAGACTATAGGAAATATAAAATGTTGAAATTATAGTAGAGAGGTGACTAGAATAGTTTTTCACAATTGATAACTACTTCTATTGATGCATTAAATTACTTCTTCCTTATACTTTAGTCAACAAGTATCTATACATGAAAAAATTCAACCAATAACTCTTCAACAAGAGAAGTAAATAGAGATCACAGTAGACTATGAAATATAGACAATAAGCAAGAGACAAGAGATACCAAGATTAGGCTCACAACCAGGGAAAAACCCACAATGGGAAAACCCAAAAATTCTTTCCTTATGAGAGAGAGATTCTATCCATCAATAGTATGTCATATTAATGATCCACCAATCCAAAATAATCAACAATGAGATACCCAAACAAAGTCTCCACAAAATAAGAGAGAGATTCCACTTTTGTTCAATAAGATGATCCACATAAGGAGGATGAAATATAAGCCTAAGGTCACTATAATAGAAGGTCGAAGTTGCCACTGAAATTGATAACAAACTATGGAGAAGGTGCACCCAAAAAGCCCTTGGTCAACTTCAAAATTATGTCACAAAAGGAGAGCGAGGATCTTTGCGATTCTTTACCATAAAAGAGGTAACAAATCAGAGGTAGAAATGATCCCAAGTCATTGTAATAATGAACCCTTGAAGGTGATCGAAATTACAGTTAAAAGAATCCTTAAACTTCTCTTCACATGTGTGGATACGTCCTAAAATGGAAGGCCAAATTGTTGCGATTTCAGAACGAAATGTTTTATCTTGATTGTAGATGAAATGAATTCCAATGAAATCTTATTAATAGGCATCTTGAGTGGCTAATTAGCACTAATGGGCTGACTTGATGACCTTCCAAGAGCGGACTTCTAGGGCTTGTTGAGCTGACTTCATGTAATCAACAATTAATTTCTTCTTTGATGAAAAATGCCAATCGAAGCTTCAATATATTTCAACAGAAAGGGGAAGGTTTTCCACCTATGGAATAAAACTAGAAGATATCCACATCATCACCAAGGCTTGTTTAATGTCACAATCATTACTCTTAAGTGACAACAAAGTAACATGGAAACACATATAGTTCGCTATTGTAACACAATGGTTTAGATCCCATAAAAATAAGTTACATAATAATTCATGCTCTCGTCATGAATCTCTCATATCATCAACTCAATATATTATACCCCATGCAATCTACAATTTAGTTATTTTTCCCTGAAATAAATAAATGAAACTCTCAATAGTTGTTGTTTTTGAACTCTATAAATGCTCATGATTCCTTCGATGGAAACAAGTATAAAATATGGAAACATTTTTCTATCAATATAACTCTGTTTTTTGATCACCTATTCTCCTATGTGATTCCTTTTTCATGATTCAATTCAAAATTGTAGTCACGAAATTTTAAAGTTTTAAGTTTACTTTAGCACATGGGACCCATCATGGAAGGCCCCCCTATGAAAAGGTTTTACACTACCTTTATTTATTTGCATGGTTTCATTTCTATTCATTATATACTAAGTTTCATGTACTTGAAAAATAGAATAGGATTTGATTATAGTTCATTATATCAGTTTTGATTACACATAATTATATTATTTTATGCTTAATACAAGTGATCACTTAGGCTTATGTTTCATTTTTCGTAATATAGTTTTCTTACAATTTAGTGTGTTTGTTTCATTGAGTTTTGGATTCAATTCTTAGCTTTTATTTTCCTTTGTGTTAATGCAATGTAGGATAATCATACATATCTTCCAAGTGAATAGAAATTGTTATTTGCAACCACAAACTAAACAACACATTTATAAATTGTATATTCCAAAGAGATTCCTGATTGTTTTATCACAATTCTCTACACAGTTATGAATATCTATAAATGTTTTAGAACCATGGATGTATTGAATTACTTATTATTTCTATTTATTTTCATAAATTAAAACCTTATTTCCATATATTAAGTTAGGAATTAGAACCTAGCATATATTGTGCATTACATTCCATAAGATTAGAAACTTGAATTGATGATTTTAATCTAATGTAATTATAGTAAAATTGAATTGAACAATAGCCTACATCGACAAAAGCTTTAACAATTTTATTTATGCACCTATAAAAATTTCTTGTAACTACTGCACAATTTTGTAACCACTGTTATAAGATTACTATAATGGTTAAAATATGACCTATTTCATGCCTTTTCTAGAATACCTTACAAGTTCAGGTGTACTCAACAACATATGACTACAAAGTAAGGGATTAGAGCTACCAAACCTCTCCAACCTCTTCTCTTTATTCTTCATTCCTCTATTCTTCACTAGTAACAACTGACTTTGGTTCCAAAAATTAAGCAAAGTAATCATTCTTGAACAAAGAAAATCATCAACATTTGTTTCAAATCCTAGCATCATCAATCACAATGCCAAACTCAAAATTTTATTGGTATATAGGTCCCAAGTTCTATTTCAAAGTTTATTTACAAGCATAATTCAATTCATAAGGTAAGAAACACTTAAGGTGAGAAACTTCATTTATATTCATTTAGTATGTTTAAACATGGAAATGATGATAACAAAACATTGGTACTACTATGTTATGCATGGGTTTTCCCTTTACAATTCATTATTCTAATCCTAACACTTATAACTCTAATGCCTTTTACCATTCTCTCACCTCATCGTACCCATGGTATGACTTCAGTTTTCCACGTTGTTAAATTATTGGTCATCATTGATTGTTGTGGTCTGCATACATAATCATTCAGTGTCATAATTCCCACCTTGTCTAATCATTATACCTTAATACAACTTCTTAGCTCACATTCCCACTCAGGATTCATTCATGATTCCTAATTTCTTGATTGATAATAGAATTATCAAGAGATAGAGCAACTTGGATACTCCACTATGATAGTATAGGAAAGCTCGGTGCATTAAGGTAAGAGCCGTGTAATTCAGAAGCATTAGAGTGTTATGCTAAGTACAATGAAATTAAAGTGATACTCAAGGACATGGGATGTATCCCTTTCCTTCACAAATTTAATGGGCATGAAAATGTCATGATAATGGCATTTGGATAAGGGTTTGATGGCCAAGTTTTCCAAATTGGTGAACTAGTAATGTTAGTGACAGAGGAGACTATGGCCTAAGTCATCAAACTCCCATAAACAAGGGACTATTGGTTTTTAAATTAACTAGTGGAGAAGGGAGTTTTGACTAGGTTGTGCTCTATAGAGTCAAGTCAGAATTGGGGGAAAGGAATGCCTTGATCATGGATTGTGGACAAGTGGAGGAACCTTTTGTTCATTTTACAAAAATACAAAACATATGAAGCTAGGTATGCCATCAAATTCCTTTACCATATTTTGGTTCTTCTTCATTTTGAGGTTGGTGAACATTTAAATTTCCCTTTTTATCTTTGCACGATCTTGACCTGCATGGAAAAGAGTGTCTATCAAAACCCTAAGAACATTGGTCATAGCCTTTAACACTGTGGCATAATTAGATATTGATTGTAGAAGAGGTCCAAAAGAGAGGGGACACTTTGGATGATTTCTTGACTATAAATAAATTTGGTATTCCACCCCAAAGACTGCTAAGGGAAGCACCTAAGAAGTATGTCAAAGAAACACTTCAATAAATTAATAATGAAGAGGAAAATAAACCTGAGACTAAGAATGAGAGAAAGCATGATAGTTTTTATGAAGTTGATAACTATGGGGAGAGATCCAAGAGAGCTAAGAGGAAATATGGATAACCTATCATCAAAATAAGAATAAATAGGAGTATGGCCAACAAGAACCTTTGAAGCATATTCAAGAAACATCACTACCCCTTGTTGAACCTTTTGAAAATACTCCATCTTCTCCTCCTCAATATTCTAGAAAGGCTACCTTAATACCCCTTAAGATTTCTAAAGATGTTACTTCTGAACATATTCCCACCACACACATACCATATCAAACTAAAATAGTTTATGACCTATTTTTTTAGAAAACTAAAAACCAAGTTCTTAGAACCCAAAAGTCTTGATTTTCAATTTTATAACTTTGTTGGTCCATTAAAACTTACTGATTTTGAGCATACCAATGGCTATTAAGAGCCCATAAATCAAAATTTGTCTCCCAATTCTCCAAGAAAATATTCATCGTCAGAATTAAAGAAGAAGAATAGAGAATCAGACTTCATCAAGTTTACTTAATGGCAGTTTTCCAATCCTAAATGTCCTTATATCCAAGAATGAAGATGCATCAATTACTCATAATTTTTTCCATAAGAAGAAACACATGGAGCAATAACTCCATGCCAATTCCCATCATCATCCAAACCAAAAATTTGGTGTATTAAACACTTAATCCACCCCTACATTAATGGTTTTTGATGACAATCAAATGAAAGAGGAAAATCACCTCCTCCTTTAAGTTTTTGTTGATAATGGTTATAAGAGACTCTAAGGCCTTAAGAATTTCCAAAATTCTAGCAAGGGTCCTTGATCTAAGTGCAACCCTAATGACCAAGTTTCTTGTGTTCAAATTACCTTTATATAGGGAACCTCTAATAATATTGCTCACATTTTAAGAAAGAATCAAGTTTATGCTACCTTTAAATCCATAAACACCATTTGTAGCTCCGTAAAAGATCCTATTGACCCTGTGAACATGAAGGTTGTGTACTTAATCCCATGCTTGTGTGGGCCCCCCTATGTGGGTTAAATTGGTCATTCGGTCAAGCTAATAATTCAAGAGCATAGTGCTGACATGAAGCATTGTAGGTCTGATTCTTCTGCTCTAGTGGATCACTTAGTGAAATATAAGCACCACATTTGCAGTGAGAAATCCCGAATCCTTTGCCAAGATTGGTCATTACCATCATAGGAAATTCAAAGAGGCCATTGAGATTAAGAAACATATGAGAAATTTTAATAGAGATGACTGTTGGAAAATTAGTAAGAATTGGGTTCCTACGCTTTCATCTCGATTTTCTTCCTTTTGAATCATCTTCAGATTCCAGTTCTCTTTCCTTGGTCCTTTCTCATCCTTCTTTGTTTTCCTTTGATTTTCTAGTTTGCTTGTCTTGTTTTGGTCTATTTTGTTTTCTTCCTTTTATTGTTCTTTTATAGTTACCTTTCTTATTAGTGATATTAATGTAGTAAGTTTGTGTGTGTGTGTGTATATATATATATATATTATTAATATTAATAATATTCATACTAATATTACTTTTCATTTAATTCTATCACTATTCTTTTAATATTATCAATCCTTTTGTTGCTAAGTACCTCGCCTATCACGAGGTCACAGGGTCAAATATCATCGACACCCTTGGGGTTAGGCCTTGCTAGTTTGGCCGACGGGTAGATCCCTTCGGGTTCATCTACCTGGATTTTCACGTGGATTTCACAACCACTCAATGCCCATGAACCACCCTTAAAAAAATATTATCAATCCTTTATTAAATGAATAATACTCATTCTAATATTACTATTTATTTAATATTATTATTATTAATCATACTAATATCATTAATTGTACATCCTTAATTATATTTTTTAATATTAATAATATTTATACCAATATTAATAATATTCATCCTTAATAGAAATATATTTATTTACATTATAATTTTATTATATTTATATACTATTACTTATTATATTAATTATTAATTATTTTGGGTCTTTCCTATTTAATAATTATTTTGAATAACTAATTCTTTTATATTACTATTATTATTATAACCCCATATATATATATATATATAATATATATATTTATATATATATATATATATATATATACTATTTTATATATTAGATATATATATATATATATATTTATATATATAGATAGTTATATATATTATATACACACACACACATGATTGTCAATTTTATTCCCTTTCCTTTCTTCTTGGATTAAATTTTGTTTTTAGATTCCTTTAATGTTCATCTCCAACTTAACATTTATATGTCTCTTTCCCTATTTATATAGTTGGCCTTGATTGGATTTGTCATCTTTCAATCTTGATGATGAGCCACACTTGGTGGCTCGAAACATCAATTCCAAAAACTCAGCGCCGTGGATCTGGAAAAATTTAAACAAAAATAATAGAAAAGCTAAAAATACGAAGGCTCAAAGTTAAGGAGTTCAAAGTCCTGGATAGATATTTTAATAACGATAATTCCCTCTTGAAGAGAAAGAATGCCTAATTGCAAGAGGAAGTTGATAAGGTAATAGTAAAGAACAAGAAGTTATTCAAGATAGCCAAAAAGTGGTTTAAAAGAAATCATTATCTAGAAACACATAATAGGGCCTTAAAGAAGAAGCTTCACGCAACAAGGAATGCGAGTGGGGCTAATGTGAACATATCCATTGGCACCCATTAGACCAGTAAGCCATCATCAATTTTGGTTAATTTAGTCCAAATTTTCTCAACATTAATCGATATCATATCCAATGTATGCTTTTTTTGCGTGAGGACACTCAAAGACTTAGGCATGGGGGAGATGCCAGAACTTTGAATTGACATTGATCTCATTTATAATAAAAAAAATTTGACCCCATAAAACCATGCTGTTATTTGAGCATTATCTTTATTTTCACACCATTCAAGGGAAGAAGTCATTAAAAAGCGATATAACTTAAATTGTTACTTAACCATCATTGTTTCCATTATTTTGATGTGTTAAAAAGGCTCAATTAATATTGGTTGCCACTAATGACATATTTGAGCCAAGTCTTGTAACCAACATGATTTTTGGTAACCACCCTCGATGACTGATATGGTTGCATGCCTCCTAAGAAAAAACCGCAACATGGTTTTTTCTTACAACAACCTTGAGAATTTCTCATGTTCTTGATTGGATTGAGGATGGTTGAGGATTTTTTTGGTTATTGGTCAACACAATGTTCAACCAAAAGCCCAGATTTGGTGCGGGGAACAACGTTATTGGGCCTATGCAATGATCCACCCAAATCGACATATGGAATTTTTTTTTTAGTTTGTACATATTAAGCCTTATAAGTTCTCCTTATGCCTTTGAATTTCATATAAGGGTAATAACATTTCCTGCCAGGAATTTTGGAAGGATTTTGACATGTGTTTATTCTCCACAAATTTTCGTATGTGTAGTGTTAGCACCTGGATTAAACCTCAAGCTGAAGGAAGGTAATGCCAAGGTAACCAAAAACCATGCTTAGCCAAGTAGCTAGCCCTACTAGGCCAAGAAAGGGCTCTCTCCGTAAGGATCTCAGCCAAATTGACTGGATCTAGAAATTGATATTAGGCTAGGTATAGTAGCACAAGGTTTGATTTGATTTTGAAGGGTTTTGCTGGATCAGGAGGAGCCAAACAGTTAGGGCAAGGAACTTAGGTCAAAACTGCAGGGTGTTCGATGGGGCAAGGTAGGTTCATTGATTAGAACCTTAGGGTTTGATGGATGAGGTGAAAATACATGTGAGGGGCTAGGAAAAGCACGTAAACCTCATGGATTCTTCCTAAACTGAAGAAAACAAAAATTGTGAAATGTCTACCCAAAACAGAGAATAAAAATTATGGATTCTGCCTTTCAAACTTGTATGCATTCACATAAGAGTATGAAATGATGAAATCGAGTCAACAATACATTTTAACATATGAAAACATAAGAAAAACTGAACTGAGCATCATACCACATGGATACCAAAGAAATAGCTACAATTTTCATTAATCTCTTGCTGTAACTGATACAAAATGATATCTAATCAAAATTTAAGCACCCCACTAAGTCCAACCATTACAATAACTGGGGAAAAGAATCATATAGACCCCAAACAACTCATCCTAAGCTCAAGGATTCGAATGCATAAGAGGAGGAGATGTTTCCAACAAATCTGAACTGCTAACTAGAAAATAGGGTGGTCAAAGTGACTCATCCCTAATTCAAACAAACTAATACATTACACTTCATAAATTTGTTTTACCTAATGAATTTACCCTAGTAAGCTCTATAAACATCATAATTACATTCAATTGATCAATTACAAGGATAAAAACATGTTTTGCCAAGGTGAAAGTGAAACCTAGGATGAAACAGTGATAATCTGGACAAACTGTCAAACGCGCAGCACCAGTGCTAGGCACGCAGCGCCAATGCCAGGCATGCCCTTCATCTTTAGGTGGAATTTTGAGTGCCTCCCCGATGTCCAAATTGGGCCCAAAATAGCTCATTAAAAATCTCTTCAAGTCTACTTTCTAGAACGTCTTGAATGTATTTATTTGGAGTTCATTTGCCCTATCAAAAGTCAATTCTCTCAACACTTATTAGTGCGTAGCACCCAGGCCAAAAAGAGGGCAGAAAGTCATTTTTTGAGGGTCTTTGGCCCTTTTGGTCAACCAATTTTGCTCCAAAACCTTAGCAAATGCACAGGGTGCATGCACTCATCATTGTGAATCCAAAAATGCTGACCATTTCCTCATTGGATGCCCCAAAAAAGAGCTCAACTCCTAAGATGCTGCGCGTTTGACCTCCATGACTGTACTAAAAATTATCTAAAAATCTTAGCAAGTAACTTCCTGCCCCAAAATGGTAAAAGTATCCAAAAATGTGTTTTTATATCTGATAATATGTTAGAGGCATGGAGGGATGCCTCAAAAATAATATCTAACTTTCTTTTCTCCTCTTGCCTAGTAAGTTTTTCAATTTTTTCTTGAGCTCTTTTGAGCTTGGTTCTAGCAATTTGGTTTCTCATGGCATAATGCTTTGCCATCCTCCTCTAAATGTCATTGTCCTTCTTAGTCTTGGCCAAGAGCTTCTCTAAATTCTCAATGACTCTATTAAGCCAATATTCCCGGTCTTGATTGATCATGTGTTTCCATTGTTCATCAACAATGAGTTGTTCAACAAGCTCAGCTTGTATTTTCCTTTAATGACCATTTGAATATTTTGTTCATCCTCCATTGTGTCCAATTCTATAAGTTCAAAATATGTTTCTTTCTCATGGAGGAATTTCAATTCTTATTTCATGTCCAAGTCTATAAGTTCAAAATATGTTTCTTTCTCATGGAGGAATTTCAATTCTTGTTTCATGTGATGAAAGCCTTTAGGTGAAAAAATTCTGAACTTTGGAGGTGTTTTGCTGAGTTTTGAGTGGCCCTGGACCTCACTAGGCAAACACACAACACTCTTAACAAGCGTGCAACTCCTTTTTGCAGGCCACTTTTGGAGGCTTTCCTAGTGTCCAAATTAGACTTGGGATAGCTTTTTGGAAATATGGTCAAGTATAATTTCCATATTTGCCTTTAGTTTTCAATTTGGAGCTCATTTCACCTGTAAAAAACTCAATCTCCCAAAACTGGTCAACAAATGCAGAATGAGGGTGAAAAAATGCAGAGTGTTGTTGCAGGCAACTTTTGGAGGTCTTCCTAAACTCCAAATTGAGCTCATTATAGTTCATTAGAAATGTATTCTAGTCTAGTTGTCATTTGAATTATCAAGAAAATCATTTGGATGCTACAGCTAGAAGAAAACTTTATTTGCCCAAGGTCACTCCAGAAGTGCAACAACTCTCCTATGGCACCTGTATTTTTGACATTTCTCCAAAACCATGACACCTATGTAAAAAATGAAGGAGGTTTTTATTCCTTGTTCTATGATGGACACAAAAATTTCTCACTCTTGTCAAATTCATCTTTTCTTGGTCAGAAACACAATTTGAAGAAAAACTGGCCCTTATGTGTGGTGAATGACTTGTCCCTTGGAATGACTTCTTGAAAAATGATGGAGACCTGATGTTGATGATATGAAATGGCCTCATACTACTAATATCCATTATTCTTACTCTACTTAGATATATCTGATTCCATAGCAAACCCTAGCTCAATGGGTGAGGAAATTAGGGTTTATTGCTTGTGGAAAATTTATGATTTGGACACCCTTGGGAAAATACAACTCCCTTTGGCACACACTTAACTCTTTGAAACTTTACCCTTTCACTTGACTATTTCCTTTGAAAAATTGATCTTTTGATGGTCTGGCATCTTTGGAACACTGAGTTAACAATGTGGGATGGTGAAATTATTACATTTGAAATACATAAAATTACATAATGAAATAAGCATTTCTCTTTACAAATCATCTTCACATGGTGAAGGGATGTTATTTTATCACCCTTTACTTGCTGGCCTTATGCAATGGAATGGAACCTTAGCAACCCTAATGACCTAATGAAACCTTGAAAAACCATAAAAGACCTAATGATACCCTGATGGACTGAATTTCAAGATGACATAATGACCTTATGACTGATACAAATGGCATGATAAAAATAACTTTATGGATGATGTACAGTCAACAAGATATG